>JAQGBH010000065.1:0-84242 GCA_034698265.1 Sminthurinus aureus
AATATAATATGTACAATGTACTGCATGTGTAGTGTGTACGTAGTTATTACACGCGCAAATCTCCTTATACAATCTCGTAAATGTATAATAATAATAATAGTATAGTCTATACTAGATACAAGATACTATAGGGAGCTAGTAAAAGTAGTAATGAGTAACGAATGGGATTTGTGCAATAATTTTCTAGTGCTACAGTTCTATGTTCTATTAGAGGATTGACGATGGACTAAGAATTTTTCGCAGAGAGAAGCGAGAGGCGAGCTCTGTTGAACGAGTTTGCAAATATTTTTGCACATCTTGAGGTACCTTAGCGAACGAACAAACTGTAGAAGTACGCCGTTTTCACGCTGAGTGAGCCAAGCTGTACCTCTTTTGATACCACAGCAGAATGTGTGTACACAGATTGTATAGTACGATGTAAAAGAGGTTCGCACATGCAGATATATTATCTATACAGAATGTAGAACACAGACTATAGATATTCCTTTTTTGCACTTGCAATTTCTCCTCTATTTCACATGTAATGTATAATGTATACTATTCTTGTATTTATACGACTGAGCTTATGTACAGTATGCACTATGTAATGTACAAAATGAGAGAGGGACTCTTGTTTACTCTGTGGAGCATGAGCATGCCAAAATAGGTTAAGCTAGAAGCTTGAGCTACTATCGCTACTCACAATGTGACTCTCCTAACTTGAGACTAAGTGGGAAAGTAGTGTCAATGTTAAAATCCTATGCTGTGACCCCATTTCTATATTTCCAGCCTTCCAAATCCCAATTCCAAACTCTACATTCTACATTCTATACGTGTTTACCAACTACTTACTACATATAGTATTTAGTACACTAAATAAAAATAAAAATAAATGACGCAACTTGTACTTATATAGACTCTGACTTTTTTTTAATTATGTTATTTGGGATGTTGTTGTTATCATTTTTTTATTGTTATTTATACATGTGGTATATAGTGTCTGGATATGGTACATATCACGTATCATAAGTAGTAAGTAAACTCTTTTCACACAAGATACACGACAAATCAAAACAACAAAAACAATCATCTGAGCAAAACAAAAATTTTCCTAGTACGTTTCCAGTTTCTACTCTGTACGCATTTTGTATAATATGATCCCATTTGACATTTGGCGAATACATACATTTTTATACTTTTGTTTTTTGTTTGTATTTTTGTGTATGTACTGTGTACACTTGACATCAATAATTATACATAATTTTCCAATCTTTTCTCGTTAATACATAATATGGAACATTAAACATACTAAAGTTAAAAAAACTGTACCTCGGTACTCTGTAACTTACCCTTTTTATAGACCCATTATACTCTTACTGTACAATGTAAAATGTACACACTACATACTATACATTATTCATACAGAACACAGAAAATGTCACATGTCACGTGTCTCACTTTAAATGCCATTTAACAACAAACCCTTCTCCAAAAGATTTTCAGATATATTGATAGATGTCTGCAAGTGGTTTGGTAGCAGAACTCAAACCAACACCAAAATCCCCCTTCCTGTGCCATTTATTATTGACTATTATTGACTTCATACATCATGCACTTTTCCAAACAAATATACATTGTAGAAGAATAGAAACTCTTGTACAGTGTACATCTTGAAATCCACTTTCCGATTTTTCTTACCAGACAGGAGTTGCATAAACTCGCATATTATGAATTTAGAAAATAGTCAGTCTAATTATTATTTAAAATAAATAAGTCTACATTTGTCTGTCACTGGCTCAGCTCAGCTCAGACGTTTTTTGTTTCACAAGTTGACTCTTGAATCTTGAAACTTGAATTATATAACAGCATACATAGTACATAGTATAAATAATACTAGGAGCAGCGTAATGTTAGTTATTGTTAGACATTGTAATTTTATTGTTTAGCATGCAAATTAGAGAACATTTACAATTTACAGTTTACAATTTACCATTTACCATCGAGCATAGATTCAGCATTCAGGATTGAGGAGGAATAAATAGAAATGGCTTATTTTATACAATTACTTTAGTGTTTACATTAGTACGTAATACGTAATGTACGTGTTTTGCGAACAGTGAGGATTATCTAATACGCATTATATGTACATTCTATTAGTTAACTTGGTTAGGTTTAAGTACTCTGTACAAATAAATCCTATGCTCTATACGATATACTCTATACTACATTCGTGGGTACACATTACACACTCTACACCGATTTATTATAAATTATAACTAAACAAATTTGAGAGAGAAAGTGAAAGGGACAAACATAAATACATGTACATTGTACATTGTACATACAATGTCGATGACAAAGACGACAGGGTGAGAGGAGAGAGAGAGAGAGATGCACAAAATGTCTATATGTGCATAAGATTACTAGACATTAGACATGTATTTTTAAAACATGTTGCCTAAAATAGACTCATGTCTTGTATACTTTAAATTGTGTGTAGACATCTTCCATCTTCATGTATATTTTAAGGTGTAGTATGTGTATTGTAGTTATTATGTTTTACCTTCCATTACTTGAATATGATGAAGTACACCTAGCTACAAGCTACCCATATAATAATATAACCTATAACCATTCATAATCCCCAGTTTAAAATTTCAAAGTTTACTTGGTAGATGACAGAAGAAGAAGAACAAGACGAAAACGAACGGAAGAAGACGAAAATAATATAGTTGAGCAGTAATACAAATTATTGAAAAATACATCTGCATACGCTTTAACTTAAAATAGAAATTAGTCGCAGATTTAAGGTTTGACATAGAACAGAGAACAGAGATTGATGTAGTCAGAAGAAACGTTGATGTTTGATGACGTTTCAAACTTCAAGCAGTTTCAAATGAGTTTCGTTAATTTTGTAGGTGATAGACTTTGTTTTTGTTCTAGGTTTTTCTGGTTAAGTCCGGACAGTTTTTTTTCCTATGACCAAAATTCATTGTGTACATAGTATTAGGAACAGACGTGGATTTGACATTGTTTGAATGATTTTCATATTCGATTGGTTGGTTCTAGTTCTATATTTTGTGAATGGATGTGTAGGGTTTAGTGTTTTCTGGTCAATGTAAAGAAGATCATTTCAGAATTCAGACTATACGCATTTGTTTGTAGGTATACACAGTGGTATAGGTTGTAGGTACATCGCGATTGATGATAGATGGTATTCCTATAGCTTTAGAACACATGAGATAAAAAATCACACGAGTTGCAAACATTTTACCTTTTACCCAGTTGCAACTAGATGTAAAAATATGGAAACTTGAAATGACAAAGCGAGAGTGAAATGGAGATGGAGATGCTTTATTTGAAATCGTAGAAACTATGCCACTCTGGATCTATCACTATGTATTTACTTATTATTTATTACTAGCTGAGTTTAGCAGGAAATTTCAGTGTTTAATCATGTACAAAGACTTGCTTCTCGCTCTCTGTCTCCTGAAAATCTGAAGAGCTCTCATCATAAACGTACAATTTACATTGTACAGTGTACAATGTGTACCTAGTGCTTGTATAATGTACATATGCAGATATATTACCCGAATTGGAACTGCATTGGAATAGGAATCATACTTCATAATATTAGAGATTTTGATTAAATCCTTTGATGTTGTGCACATGCAAAAATTAATTATAGAAGCCTAAATCATTGACAGTTTTATAACTTGTCCCAGCATTTTGCTCTATTTTTGTATTTAAATTAATCCAATTAATTTAGTGCCCAGAGCCCAAACCCAGAATAATCTCTACCTTCTCCATTAAATATAAAATACAAAGGACATGAAATGATATTGTCAAGTATATTGTATTTATTCACTTTTGATTTTTGAACCATTTAAACAATAGTAAATGTTGACATGAATGAGATGGATAGAAGGTGTACTTGTGTCATTTTTTTTATTACAGTAAACAACTTTTTAAAAATATTGACTTAATAAAAAAAAATCTTATCTGATGGACTTGACTGTATACTGTATGCTGTAGTGCTGTATACATTATACATAAGTACATGTTATGTATTATGTGGTGTGGTGTGCTTTACACTTGACTTGCAAATTGAATACTTTTATACACGTATGTTACATACAAATAGTAAAAAGTAAATAGTAAGTGTGTATTGTGTATGAAAATTTATAATAATAGTTGATATTCCATATCATGAGAAAATTAAGCACTATACGTGTTACATATTATCAAAGACGCATGTTTCATACGTACTCGTACTCTGTACGCTGTACTTGTGTCTACTGTGTGGATTTTGCAGCATACCTTCCCATGTAATTGAAAGTTATCGAGACAGGTTCACATATTGCACTTGTGAATGGTGAACGGTGAACGCGTTACATGTTACATTTTTATGCCTGCATTGTTAATGAAAATATGAGTAAATTTAGTTTTGACAGCAGAAAAGTGGTGTTGGGGATTTGTTGACCAACAAAAATACACTATAGAAGTAAAAATTGCGTGCATCATTCATCCAAATAAAATACAAATATGTGTAGCTACAAATGCTAAAAATCCCATAGTAAATCTTTTCAAAAAATCTTTACCCTGTGAACAGTTAAAAAATTATGTGTATTTCAAGAATTATTTTGTATAAACATCAGTTTTTCAACTTATTTAAAACTAGAGCACAAAATTATTCGTAGTTTTATTTATTTAATTATTAATAATTTTATTCTACTCATATTCCTATTCTTATTCGAATTGGTATTTGTATTTGTATTCGTATTATGCAGTATAATATATAAAATACAACATACCTTTGAATTTTCGGAACTGCACGGCGCAGTGTACTTGCACATGTTATATATTTTTTTAACAGCCATTATAATTGAAAATGTTGTGTTTTTATGTACTACTTTTATAGCTAGCAGTAAAAGATATTGCATAAAGTAATAATAATAATAATTATTATTATTATTACTATTGATTTATTTATGCATCCATGTCTGACCTGCGGTATGTTGACCATGAGTCAAATATTCATGAGTTTAAAAAATAGATCATACTTTCTCAGTGTTACATTTTATATTTGACATGCACAAGCAGTATGCGGTACTCTTATTCAATTTGTAAAAACACGAAAAAAAACGGAATCAAGTGAAGTGTTTACAAAATGAGACACCAAAAAATCTAGAATAGGTCGATAGAAATAGACTTTTAGTTTCTAGATTCTAGATTCTAGCTTCTAACTTTTAGATACACATGTCCGTACATGCACAATACTTGTATATATATTTTTTCCATTTAATATTGTATTACGTGAACTGGTATAGAAAATGGTGTGTAAACGTCTTGTGCCTTGTGCGTATGCGTATGGTACTTATGAATTCTTATCTTCCATGTTCACTGTACACTTTACATATGTATTTCATGTAATACATTGTGAACTATCTAGAAGTAGAGCTAACTGCTACATGTAGTGTGGAGTATGGAGAATGGAGAATAGAGAATAGAGTATGGTTGTTGAAAATAAAAGTAATGCCAAGTTTAGTAGGCCACCTCTTTTTCGCTCGATTATAACTAACCTATTTTGCCTAAAAGACCTGTTTTATGTAATATTACTACCACTCTTACTCTCTATTGTATATTATTGTATTGCAAGTTACTATGTAGTATGTATAGTACCTTGTTATCGTTAAGAGTACTACAGAATTTCACTCTCTCTTTCATTCTCTGTGATGCGCATCCCTACACTATGTCACTATACTATGTTCTAAGTGTACCTAATATCCTAATATCTAATGTAGTTATAATGCATATACTACACGAATGTACATATTTTCCTGTTACACTTTAAAATTCATAACGTACCTACCTAATACCTAAGGTAGATATTCGGTTGTTACATAAATATTATCTAATACACATAGATAGATATTGATATTATGCATCACTTATTTAAAAACTCTAAAAGCTTCCATTTTCATTCGACAGGAAAACTTGTACGTATATGTTGCAGTGATGATTGTTCTCAATTCTAAATTAAGTCAAAGTCAAAGGATGTATGTGTGTGAGTATTTTTTCTAGTTTGCAGTAAAAAGTAAACTATGGATTGTGGATAGAGGATAAAATAAAGAATTTATTCATATAATTGCTGTGAATTTAAAAGTCATTTTTGTAAACTGTTTCCACAAATTTATAGATTCTTGATTCTTGGAATTCAGTCATGCATAATGCATAATGGATACTTATATTGCATACTCATACATATGATGATCTGGTTGTAACAAAGTGGTTGGCAATGTAACTGTTTACAGTTGAGTTGGGAATTTGGAATTTGGAATTGGGACTGTTTGTGATTTGTGTGTAATGAATTACTTGAATATTGACTTTTCGTGTCTTGAGTCTTGTCTTGACAATTGACAATTACTTGTATCCTGTTTTATTATACAAGATCCAGCATTCCCATTTCAACAAATTTGAGGGAGGATCCTATCTTTATACATTACACATGCAAATAATGAATAATTATTTTTAGTCGTGTATCAAGTATGGAGAATGGAGAATAAAAAACTCAGCTGTCTTCCAAGAAATCTCATAACTAGTAAATGATAATTCGTAACCACAATCAAAAACATTTGTCATCAGTCATACTATAATAATAATAATATATAATATTATGAGAATAGAAGTGTCACATAAGAGATTTTAGTACGATTGTACATTTGACATACTGAATCTTTGACCATTTTTTTGTACATATGTATAGAGAGTAATGAATATTTAACTAACAGTAATTGTTTACTGTTTACTGCTCACTGCTCACCAAAATCATCATTATGATTGTGATTATACTTTTTAAATGGTTTACATAATTTTGAATATGCAGAAACTTAAAACAAGTATACAGTATATAAGTTATTTGTTATTTGATTATTTTCTCTGATCGCTTATGATCTGGTTCTGCTTACTGTATTTTGATCAGAATACTGAGAATTGAGAATGTGTTTAGAGTGGAGAGTGGTGCTAACGGCAAAAATTAAATTAAATTCTCAAGAAAAATTATATCTGTTTGCATTTAATATAATATGTAATAAATACTGCTACGTAAAATGGCTACATGATTATGTAAAATTTATGAGGAATTTTATTCAGCAATTACTTTACAATGTCCATTTAGGGATTTAAGTATTGAATGTAAATACATAATACATAATGAACTGTAGGTATGCTATACAATGGTAAAGATTCAAGATTACGATTTATATGTTTTAAACCAAAATATATTATACATATTAGCACTAACATTACATATTACATGACATTAGATTACAAGTGCGTGTATTGTATAATATAATATTATAGCTAGTAGGCAAATGATTTCGCACAAATACGTTTCTGCTTGTGTATTTTTATATTGTTACATACTAGTACAATATTTGAAGGTGGAGGTGTACAGTATACAGTATATAGTATATACAGTGTAGATAATAGATAAAATACAGTAGATAAGATTGCTAGTGTGTGAGTATCTTTATATGTTTATATGCGTGTGTAGTGTGTATTGTGTACTTACATAATTGATAACATGAGAATTAGCAGACGTGAAAACCTAGTTTAATTTGGATGCTGGGATGCAGATACTGCATGCTGTACACTTTATAGAGAATGTAGAATATGGAAATAGCTCATGTGCCTCCAATTCTTGCCAATGTTAATGTTAATACCTATATGCATGTAATGTCATGATTCATTATATTTGTGTACTTATATTATGTACATTATATATAACGAGATATCATATCATATCTCTCTCCAAATAATAATAGGGATTTCTTCGTAAAAGTACATGAATATACATAATACGTACACTTGATACTCATACACATGTGACTGCAACAATGCAAAATCCAAATGCATCGGTACAGTTGAAAATTGAAAGTAAAAGTATACACACATATGCAGACAAGCACCAAGAACCAAGAGCTTTGTTGAATCATAATGAGCATTTAAACGTTACATGCTCAACATGTATATGGTGTGCAGTATACTGTATACTGTATACAACGTTTGTAGTTTGTAATCATGGGAATTCTTCTGTACATATCCAATATATCTATGTATCTATATCTATATACATTATACATGAAAAGGAATGATATACCGTAAAAACTCAATTAACTGCCTACTTTGAGAAAAATGGTAGATTCACAAGCGCCGATAGACATTTAATCAAACGTTTTTATGCTCTACACAATACACAGTATACAATGCACATATATACATTTATGTATAAAATCCAAGTGTATCTGTCACACATAACCATGTATAAAAAAGAAGGTAGACATTAGACATTTATACACAGCCATATGTAGTACATTACGTAGGTGAGCCAGTGAGTATTGAGTATAGTCGATTGTAAATGGTGACTGGTGACTGTGTATGCACTTGTAATACATTCCTAGTCGTATTCGTATTCGTATTTTAGTCATAATAATAATATCTGTGTGTGAATGGGAATGAGAAACAACTCTATTCAAATCATTCGACCTCGACCTGCAAACCTCTGCATTTAATTTCCAACGCTTACTTTGACTCACTTATGTCTGTTCATTTTCAATTAGGTCTATGTTATATCTTGTATGTTGTATGTTGTATACATATCAAAAGAAAAAAAACACATTATGATAATAATAATAATGACAAAAACAAAAACAAAACAAAACACAAAGTTATTATGTTTTGCATGCATAGGTAGTTCAATTGCTACTACCACCATCATCATCATCGTCACCAATTAACAGTCAACAATAGTAACAGTTTTAGTACAAGTTTATCTTTAAGTATGTAATATTTTGTGGAAAATTCCTGGTCAAGCATGCAAATCATATCATCATATCAAGTATCAAGAATATTATACATTATATGCTATACCTTTGCTATAATTTTTGCACCGTTTGTGTACAAATGTGCAGTATAACTTTATATGTGTGAATAGCAGTTACAAAGGTGCATACATAATACAGAGAGCGAGAGTGATTGTGATTGTGTGTGGTATATAGAATTAGAATTAGAACATGATATTATTGTAAAGTAGTGCAAGTTTATTTGGCGGTATGCTGGTTGCGTGCACAAACTATTTCGGGTGACTTTTGCAAACTACTTCTACTGCTCCTGCTCCTACTTCTACTACTAAGAGATTTATGAAGAGTAGATATACAAAAGTGAGGTGGTATACATATATAATGTGCATAGTATAAAGTATGAAGGATGAAGGATAAAGAAAGGGAAAGGGAGAAAAAGACGATGAATATAGTACAAGAGAACACGCTCTTTATTTTGAGACATTATAACATAACATAATGTATTGTGCACAAGCCCAGTACTTTTATATTTTACACATAGGCTCTAGTATCTAGTATCTAGACGCTAGAAAAGTACTAATGGTACAATATGCATACTATTCACGAGTAGCAAAGTGGGCTACGATAAATGATAGATAGGTCCTGGCAAAACGCAATCAGGTCTAGTTCAGTATGTCATCATTTGACTTGGCTTTGGCACATTTTGCATTCAGTATCTAAATAATATCATCGTCTCGTCGTCGTCATCGTTATCGTCGTCATATAGTGGTTGTTCCCTTTCAATCCTTTTCATACATTTAGTATTTAGCATTTAGCAAACGTTTTCATGTGATTAATACATATTATCCATTATCCATACGTTTTACGTACAACTTACCAACAAACATGTATAAAGACATAGTAATAACAACTGTGATAGTTGGTCATTGAAATATATTTTAGTTTAATATTATACAAACAAACAAGCTCACATAAATAAATAAATACATACATACATACATGCTGACAGACTGAGTCGTCGTTGCGATTTAAGAATTAGAGTAATCTACAAGATTAAATTTTATTTATAATAATCACTGCTGTGAATTAGCTTATCCTACTTTTTTTCATTAATAATATCTAATATCCATGGTCCATGGTGGATCTAGAACTAGAATCTATAGCTGGAGGTTTATACCAACTCGGAGTTTAGAATTTATATCATATTTCATACCGTGCTAAATGTGATGTCTCCCATGGTTACGCAAATCAATAAACCAATTTTTTATTCATGGAAATGAGTTTTGTTCTATAATAATAATTATTATTAATAAATTAACTTTTTCACGGAAAAAAACGCTGGATTTAGTTTATTTTTTACTTGGTACAGTTGACCTACATTTTACATATTCCTAAATATGCATGCATGAATGGATGCATGCGATGCTGGATACTGCTACATGGTAAAAATGTTAAACACAAATGTGACACAAATTCCAGCAAGGCACAAAAATGTCTCATTTAGTTATCAATTATTACGTATCCAGTATACTCTAGCTCTAGGCTACTCTACGTTTACAGTATACAGAATACAGACATTAAAATGCAGAATGGAGAAAATAAAGATAAATGAAGATATAATATATATTATTATATATTTGTAGCTTCAAATGTGTACACATGCATTTGGTGTTTTTATTATAAGTCCATAAAGAAAGTCGAGGGTATCATAAGATTGTGTGTATATGTAGTATGTAGTATGTACTTAACCTATTTGTTGAAATATTTTGATTATTTTTAGTATAAAGCTGAGTTTGCTTGAGAAAGTTAATATGTGTAGATGAGTATTTCTGGACATTTACAACTCCGTCGATATCGTATGTTGTGTACAGTTTACTGTATACAGTATACAGTACGTACCCAGTACCCAGTATCAATGCGTGTATTGTATTGTATTGTAAGTTGTAATGTGCTAATGGAGAAATTGTTGAGAAAGGGACTGTTTGTACGTTTTCTAATATCTGTAATCTCCATCACATACTACATAATCCATAATACTTAACCATGTCCAATGTTCATTTTTCCAAAGTTGGTTTTGTGTTATTCCAACGTCCTTGTGGAGAATTATTTTTGTTTTGCTCACAATTTGTTAAAGATAGAAGAGGAGGAGAGAACTCCTATCAACTATCACTATCACTAGTGCTGGTTGCCGGTGCTATAGATAATAATATATAATAGATATGCGTTTTGTAGTGGAGTATTGTGTATTTTGTAGTTCCTTTATTTTTGGATGATTTACTAGTAAACTTGCATGTACAACTTTATTTAAGGAAGATGAAACTTACTTGCTCACAATAATAATAATAATTGCTACTATTATTGTTACTATTATTATTGTTTTTGCTATTATTATATAATTATGGTGATGATAATTATTATCATCGCCATTTAAAACTGTCGGGGATGATTTTATTACCAAACACATTTACTACTGAGTATTTTGTAGCTGTTAAAGTGTTTTGGAATAATATTTTCTGTATAACATATTCTATACACATCGTGTTCTCGTGTGTACTGTATACTTTATGCATGCATGCACAGGATTTATTTTTAAATGGTGAAAAATTTTAATGTGTTTGCAATTATTGGAAATGTTTGACAATAAAACATAAATATTCTTCTATATTCAAATTACGATGGTTCTTTTGTTCCTCTCCGAAGTATATTGATAATTGATAATAATTGATATACATACAAAATACAAATGTAATATTATATATTAGCTAACGTGTGTATACTCTGGTTTTCTATTTTGTCACTTTAAACGTTGCTATACTCGTTACGTATAGGAGTTTTTATATATGCATATATCGTGTACATTTTACAATGTACATTATATTTTGTGTATACGTACTGTATTATTTTACTATCCTTTGTGTATTGGTAGTTTTTAGTTGACAAACTTCCAATATATATGTAATGTCTAGCATGGAAAATGTAGAATATAAACAGTAAAAATCATAATACTAATTCCTTATCCATTCTGTACTACACTCTTTACTAGATTTAAAACTCAACGTATGCGGTAGTAGATTTATGGAATATTCCATGTTTTTGGTTTTTGGTTTTCAGCACCCTAAAAAGTACAGTATTTGTTTGTCTATATTATTCTTTCCTTTTCATTATTGTATAATGTATAATGTACAGTGTACACAGTACATACATGAACTTCTTGATGTCGCGAAACACGAGAGGAGAAGGAAGAAAAAATATCAAAGTCTCAATTATTATACATTTCATTCTTCAGTTATTTATGTCTCCTCTTCATTATCGTCATTGTCAATTGTCAATATAGTAAATAGTAATATAACGTCATAGAAGTAGAAAGCAAATATCACAACTCAAAACTCAACTGTTCAATGTTCAACTGTCTCGTAAAATTTAATGTTTTATTCATATTTTGAAACTGAGAGTAAATCTGGGATTTGTGAGTTGTGAGCTGCGAACTGCGAACAAGTTGAAATGTGCGAATGATTCCGCAATCCTGAATGTAAAAATGTTGTAAATACACTGCACAGTTAGCAGTTACACATAGTGATATTGCAATTAGTATTATTAGCATTTTAAAGTACAATCATTCACACGCAACTCGACGCTACTTTTATTATACTGTAGCAAACACAAATTCAAATGCAAATAAAAAGGTTTTCAGTTTCAGTCAGCTTTCTTCATTGCAGAATCAATTGTCAATATTTGTCAAAGTGTGTAGTGTGTACGGTGTACAGTATTATTTTTGCAATAACTATGGTACACATTATATTTACATGTGCTCACTTTTAAGTCTTGACTTTTGAGTTTTGAGAAAATCTGCTAAAACTCATTATCATGATTATTATTTTCTTGTATTTTCTGGTCATTCATGCATGTTTAGCGGAATAGGACATGATACGAGATAGCTTCATCTTCCACCTTACTTCTGTAAACTACCAAGTAACAAATAACCAAGTAACAAGGCATACATATATATTTATATATTTATTTACTTATTCACGGTATTCATGTTATGGTCAGTCAGGTTGAGGGGAAAAAATTTGTTGTACATTGTGCACATGACAAGAGAGGAACATGAAAAAATCAAGCAAGCAAGCGAGTGAGCGGTAATTATTATGCATTATGTAGTTAGTAATTGTGATTGTAATTGTCAAGTTAAATAGTGACAAGGTGACGAGGCGGTTAGACATACCCCACACGAGAAAAAACGCTTTGTTTAAACACCATGCCAAGATGGACATGTATAGCATTAAAAGTTGAGGATTATTATTATTATTATTATTATTGTAGTACTGATGGTTCTTTAGCTGCTACTTCTTACTCCTTGCAATAATGATGATCGCACCAAGCATTAATATGTACAATGTACAAAGGAGTGTGCTCAGTATTTGGTACTGAGTATTGAGTATCTTGTAAGTGTGAAGATGAAAGTACATTTTCTGTCTATAGTTACATACGAAAAGTATAAAGTATAGTATATTATATGATGTACGATATGAGATGCGTGATGTGCGATATTTGCATTGCTATTCAATTGGTAATGGAATGGAATGGAACGAAAATAAAATAAAATACGTTGGGGATTTTGCGAGTTAGCATAATGTATTAATACATGTACATACTACAAGCAAAATACAGCATACAGCACACAACGTTCTCTGTGCATGCTCAACACTCGATACTCAATTCTCAATTCTCAAGACTCACTCTGTTTACACACAGTATTAAAGACGTACGAGTGTGTTTGCAGTTTGCAGATCTGTGTAAAAATCAGTCTTAAACTATGGAGAATCGACGCGGTTGAATCATAGGAGATGATGATGATGATGGTGATGGCATTGCGCAATCTGGCTCGATAGAAGATGGAAAAATGGTGAAAGCGAAAACTATGCCATGAACTAGGCATAGTTTTTCTATCGGGAAGTAGGTCACTCAAATTGGGTCTCGTTCTCTCTCTTTTCATTCCATTTATTAGGATAGGATAGCAGGATACCTATGTACGTTTCTGTTTCTGTTTGCGGAGTTCTCTCTCTCTCTCTCTATCTATAATATACATTATTTTTTCTAATGTAGACAAGAAGCCAATAAGTGAGGAACGCTTTGTTATTATTATGCATGTATCATGTATTATGCACATCAGACGTCTATTATACATGCATGTGTGGATTTATTAGACAAATTTATATTTAATACTTGCTCATATAACTCACTCTCAATTCTCAATTGTCATTCTTCGTGTTTCGTGTACAATATGTATTTAATATTGAATCGTGTGTATTATTACATGCATATTGTATTAGAGTTGAGAGTTTAGAGTCTAGAGTAGACGTATTATGCATCTTTTTCTTATTCTTGCCTCTCTCTCTCTCTCTCTCTCTCCTCTTTTCTCAACGTCATCGTGGAATCAAGTTTGAATGTGTGGCATTTTCAAGTACGCATTTAATGAGCACCAGGGAATCCTCAAGTCTCAAATATATTATATTGTATGTCTTGTGTCTTGTGTTATGGTATATTATGTTACGTTCTGATGAGGTACTTTTCATTTTTCAAATGTATGTATCTCATTGGACTTTTAATGGACTATGATGTCTTATATTATGTATTATATTATTATATTGCCTACTCACCTACAATCTACAATCTCCAATCTCCATTATGTACAATAAATGTATGTATCTACAATCTACAGTGTCTCGTCTCTCCTCTCTATAGTATATAGTATATAGCATATTGTTGTGAGAAAAGGTGAGGTTTAGATGATTCAACAATGTATAATATTTTACATGCATATCAACGTATTTGGTGCTCTTGTGTTATATAGTTCTCACTCTCCCTCTCTCTCACGTCGCGCCATTTATTCTCTTATGAGATGAACATATTGGCATTGACTTATATAATTTTTAATCATTTTTTTTCTTTCTACTTGTGTTTTTTTCTCTTTTCATTGTTGTTATTGATATTGTGTTGGTTTTGCTGGGAAAAGTATGTGCATAACACTAGACATTCGACATTCGACATGTATTCGAATGTACAATGTTTATGTACATTTTACATTCTACATGTGAATATGGAATATGGAAAATGGACTTTTTGATTTTGGTCATTTAATGACATCATTTTATTATATTTATGTCTGCGATAGTGCACACCATAATATTTTTATACAGATGCTACATACATACAGGACCTTTGTCAACTCATTTATGCTTAACTTTGCCATAAACATGGAGAGGTTCAGTGAAAAGTTGTAAAATCCTTATTTCATTAAAATAAAGGATTTGGCAACTAATTCTTACTTCTCATGGCTTGTAAATCGTAACTCGTAACGTTTTAACTGTCTCAGAGTATTATTAATGTTTATTCATAAAAAGACATTTCCAAAACGTAGAACATTTGACATGTACAAAATACAAAAAAAGTAAATCATGTAAATCATTGTTTGACTTTGACTTGCTAAGAATTATTGATATCGATATCGATATTTAGTATTGATTATTGATATTATTATTATTATTATTATTACTATTTTCTGTTTCTGTTTTTCGTGAATCGTGAATAAATCGTGATATGTAATATGACATAACCTTTAAGGATACGAAAATAGGACTTGTCCTACAATCTAAAGTAAAAGCAGTAGAATCTTTCCTTTTACAGTGACCAGTGACCAGTGAAACTTCACATACTACTGTATACAAAAGTACAAACTACATCCATGCTTAGAACATAGAAGAGATGAAATTTTTCTGTATTATTTTAATATAAGGACCCTTTTATGGGCTACAGATTATAGATTATAGAACATGGAACATTTCTAAAGTTTCACTCTCTTTCTATCCTATCCTATCCTATCTATTTGTCATGTATCATTCATCATACTAAAAGTAAGCGTATGGTCTATCGTCCTGGTCGAAAACATTCTCATGCATGACATGGGTATATTCAATATACAGTGAGAGTGGCTGATAGAAAGTAGAGACTAGGGACTGGACAAACAAATAAAAGGGCTAGACCGTGTAACACATTGTTTCTGAAGGATTTTTGTGGGCAAATTTTGACTTTCTATTTCCTTCCTCGGGACATATAAAAGAAATAGGAATAAGACATAATATAAAATATGTCTGATGTATCATGTACATTTTACCCATACCTTTTATTACAGACATATTTATGGATAATAGGTATAAATATGTTATTGTTGTTCAACATCCTGTGGCTTTCATATTATATTGAGTATTGAGTATTGACTATTGAGTATTGAGAAAAATAGATGGATTGGTTCAAGTTTTGCCTAATTTTTATAGACATGAGCCAGAGCGGATAGCTACATATTTATAATTGGGAAGATTTTCTTTCCTTTTGCTCGTGTTTTCGCTTGTACTTGTACTCGTTAATTTTACGTTTTGGTGATGATTGAACTCTTTTACTGTTCAAAAATTGATATTTTTTAAATAATAAATAGGACTATCCTTAGGATTTAGGATATCTCTGTTAGTCTATGACGTAAAAAGATCAATGAAGTAACCAAAACAAATATCAAAAATCAAAAGTCGACAGCACTTGTTACGTATACATATTACTTCCAGTATGCAGTATATTAAGGACAGTCAATAAATGAACGTATACTTATATAAAATCCATACTGAACCGATTTTTATTTTTCATGTTCCACGGCCACGGCTTCCGTAACTTAATACTCACCGATGAATACTTTACATAATGTGACATGATAAACAGGTAGACGCGTGTACATGCGGAAGTAGCGAGCGTTTGATTGTCGATTTTCGATTGTCGGTTAACCTTTTTTAAAGCGACAGTACAAAATAATAATGTTTTTGTTTTTCCTGACTACAAACCTTTGTCTGTAGTCTGTATATAGACTTGAATATTTTCGCTGGCTCTAGTTTCTGGATTCTAGATTCTCGACTATGAAAAATCAACTACTCGAAATATTCCTATCAGAAATTATTGTATATAACGTGTAGCGTGTGTGCTATCTAGATGAGAATAAGGAGACTTTTCATGTTTAATGTTTAGTCAATTAACATTTTAATGGACAGAAAATAGAATTAGTATTGAGTATTGAGTAATACCATGCCCAATCAATTAAACTTGCATTACGTAGATTCCAGAATAAAATTCTGATCAGAGGGAAGTATCAGAATTTAATATTATTTAATGTCAACTTTTTTATTTTCAAGAGGAAAACAAAGTCAGGATATTATTATTTTATTGTAGGATTTATTTTATGTGGTCTTCTTTTTTTCAATGTATCTCGGTACTGGGTGCATAGTGTGTAGTATCAAATGTAGGATGTAGGATGTAGGTGACTAGGATTTTCAGCTAAAAATAGGAAATACAGTTGAAACTGAATGGAATGAATTCTATGACTTTTTCCTTTTAACTTTTACTTGGATCTGGATTCTGGATGAGCCTTTTATGATTTTTCCACTCATTTTGTTGGCAAATTGGCAATGAACTCTTACTTGTTTTTTCAACAGAGTAAGGAGTCCAACGTTTTTGTGTACTCTTTGTACTATATATTCTTCACTGTTGATGGTACATGTTACATTGTACATTGTGCATGTGAAATAATGTGATGATACATGGAAACAGGCATTTTTGGTGGGTGCTCGAGATACATGTATCATTTTTTGTAGTGCTCGCTGCACAATGTAAACTGCACACGGTTTACATACTACATACACAGATTAGTTTTACAGAGTAGAGAAAACTATAAAGTGACTACAAATTTTGCGAGTTGAGATGAGTTGAGTATCCCAACAGATATTTCAATTTACGTCGCTCATCGATTTCCAAGAGCAATGCACTTGGAGTCATTCCTTTACTCTTGTGTGTATGAGCGTTGAGTATTGAGTATTGGGTATTGAATCTGCACAGTTTATGACGAATGAAGGCCAGAGTATTATGGATCATCTGCCAAACCAGTCCGAGCAAATCTCCAAACTCTTAACTCTAAACTCAAAGCTGTATACAACTTGTACAAGTTTGTGCTATCATGAGTCTATGTAATGTACTTTTTATCGTATCTCTCGTGGTGTGGTGTTGGTGTAGATGAGCTAAATTTAAAATGGTTTACCATAGTCAAAGCTCAAAGCTCAAAGCTCAGCAATTTTTCAGCAGTTTTTCTTCTGGTTGCTGACGGTTGTATCTAAAATCCAAATTCTATATATCCTATGATTATGAACATGTACGAAATGACTTTTTTTCTTCCGTTTTCTTTTTTGAAACCGGGTTAAAAGAACTGAAACATGTAGATTCTGTTTCTGTTTACTTGTCTGTTTATTTACGTTATGTATCCAAGATTTAGATGCCCAAAACAAATCTGATTCATCCTTCATCATTTTGTATTGGATGCCACTATTTTTCTGGCTAAAACTTTAAAACCTAGAATCTAGACTCTGTTACTAAAAAGCTGTCCATGATGAAAATGAAAATGCGACTATATTTTTAATAACAAGTTGTAATTTTTCTGTACATTGTACATGTACTATTTTTGCATCCGATATCGAGTATGGAGTATGGAGTAAGCATTGGCGTTTGTAATAATAATAATTGTAATTTGTAATACACCATATAGTTCATTGAACAGTGGATATACAATAAAATGAACATTCATTCAATGAACTTATAAAGCTATGAATACCACCAACTAACAAGTAACAACTAACCAACGTCACAACAGTAAAGCAGCACAACACAATTGAAATGACAAGGAGGAATAGCAATATAAAATGTAGTATCATTGTTAACTAACCTAACGCTTCATCACATGTCCCATGACATTTGACATATACCAATATACCATCAACCATCAACCGTACAAAAAATAAAATACAAACTGTACAGCGTACACTGTACAGAAATTTATATGTTTTAAACCGTTTCCGCAAGTCTGTACTAAATTATTGAATAGTGGAAATGGGATTAGTTTTGACTGTTGACTTTTGACTAAAACGTCCACCACCCACTCTCGTCCTTTATTTACTAGTGGGAGAAATCTAATAGAAAAAGTACTAAATTTTACTCTTTAATTATTTTCTTCATGCAATGAAATGAGTCGTATCCAGTCTCTCTATATATTCTATACTGTGTATGCACATTGTACATGTATGTTGAATTTAATTCATATATGTTTCGACACTTTAATATTCTAGATTCTAAATTCTAGATACTATTGTAGTGACAGTCAAAATTAGGACTGAATGCAAAAGTTGAAAAAAAAGAGTTAATAATGTCAATTCATATCATCATTATATAGCTCACCGTCAATATGATAATATTACATTGATTACCATAATATTATACATTATACCCGATGAAAAGAGTGAGATGAGTTTATTTGCGTATTGAATATTGAAAGTTGAGCATGAACAATGAACACGTTTTAGTTTTAATGTCATTTGACGAGATAGTACATAAACATGGTCAATGGTCAATGGTTGAAACTAAAAAAACTATTTTTGGAGTTTGAAATTAAATTGAAATTGAATGGAGATGAAAAAAGAGTTTTGCATACACAAACTCATATAGGAGTTGTTTATAATGTATATTGTATATTGTATATCTGTAGAATTAATTTGCAATTTGGACAGGTTGTATAATGATAAACATGCATATTGATATGGATAAACAATGGAAGCAAGGTATTCTACATTCTATATTCTATCCACTGTTAATACAAATAATACGCATTCACACAATACACATACTACATAATACACAACTTTAATCAGAGTAATAATCTCAAATCTCAAGTGATTAATCTTGATTCTTGATAATGTGCTGCAGTCAAGTTTTTGACCTATTTATTTCTCACACTGAAACAAAAAAGCACGACATGTATTACGTGAACGATGCGATGCGATATGATATATGATAGCATGATACGATTTGTTTACGTTGCATGTATATACTTTGAGTGCACATTGTATAATATATTGTACATATCTGTCTGACCAGACGTCCACTTCATAAAAACTATATTATATTCTCTATACACTATGCTCTTCATACGTTATACCTGTGAAGATAATTCTCATGTGCACTTTTACTATTCACTATTCACTTATTGCAATTCAAAATCCCAAGCAACTTCAAGTTGAAGTTGCTGAATGGTGAATGGTGAATAGTGAATAATCGCAAAGAGATAAACTCTTTCCATGTCTCTGAGTCTGTGGTAAACCTGTGCTATTCACTACTCTTCTACAATACACTTTGAGCCAGCAGTCAGTTTTTACGACGTTAATTAAATTAATAATGGATTTTATATACTGTACAAATTGAAGCTAGCCAACCAACAAACCAGCCAGCCAACCAACCAACTAACAAATTACTGTCATTACAACATAAATTATGTAATTTTCATCCACACACTTACAATTAGACTCAGCTAGACAGACAAATACTCACTTTATACTTAAATCCATTGGTATTATGACAGTTATTCTGCCAACTTGTAGGACTTGCCTCTTGAGACTTGAGACTCGAGACTCGAGTGTAGATTTATAATAATTTGTTTGTTTTTTGTTATTATTATTTATATTTGTACATGATATAAATATATTCTTGATGAACTTCTACTGACTACTCACATGTATTTCATCATAATTGGTCTTTTGTCTTGTACATTGTATATTATATATTATATATTATATATGATATCAAATCGTAATCATAATTCTAATCGTAGTATATACGCAAGTTTAAAAGTTTTTTTCTTGTACTTTTGAAGCATTTTGTCTTTCTTCTTCATACTGTATGGTGTATGGTGTACGAGTATTTAAACATCTTTTACCTTTTATTACAAACTACGAAGCTATTTATCTATTTCAAAAGAAAATGAGAACAGGAGAGATTATTTACTGACATTGTCTCATTTAAAAGAAAGAATCCCGTCTTCTTTCTTTGGAGCTTTGAGTTCTTGCTTTTATCATGTTCTTTTTGTGAATTCCAATTTTGCATATTGCACAACCATCTTTTCTTTCATCCACAATCCACAGAAAGCAAAAAATGCCTACAGACAGTTGATTCATGATGAAAGAGCTTGTGTCAATTTAAACTCAAATTTTAAATCTGACGTTCCTCCTTGATCAATATGTACATAAATATATACAAACATGTGACAAGTACACAAGTCAAAAGTATTCCAAAATTCTAAAGTTCAAGACTCGAGACTCCAGACGCATGAACCAGTCCAAGTCCACTATCCACAAGTAACACTGGGTTGAAGATGAGGAGTAGAAAATATTAAAGGGAAGTTGAGACCCGTTGATTTTCTCGTTCCAAGTTAGTTGTTGGTTGGTTGCAATTTTTGATGCTTTTTTACTCTACTTTTTCTGCTCTCTCTTCTTTTCTTTATCTTTATTTTCTTCTTCTTTCTCCCTTTTCTCTGGTGTACAATTTTCCTATCTTTCCCATTTTCCAAGCTCCAAGTCGAACTTGACTGTCTTGCATCATCTTGTTCTGGGTTCTAGTGCAGTGGATTTGGATTCGGGTTCGGGTTCTGCTAGTGTGATTCGAAATTGGGGTAATTCACGTACATACTACATACATCGGTAGTCTGCATTCAAAACGAGTACCATTCCACATTCTACAGTGGCACATGTGTCTCCTATAAATGCAAAAGATATCCGAGAAAGCATCAACGTAAAGGGTACAAGAAAAGAAATGAAATGGACATCGTACATGGTACATGGTTCATGGTACATATGAGCATATGAACATTGAATCCAGAGACTGAGCCAAAGAGAAAAAGTAGGACTTTTGTACACATCTATACACTAAACACATTACACATGCACTTTTTTTATACGGGAATGCACATACACTGTACACGGGAATCTAGAGTCTAGCTATCTAGGATCTAGGATAAATTTTTTTTGGCTATACACTATACACCACGTCTTTGAGAGTTGCATACAGAGATGTATATGTAATGTGTAGAAAGAAAAAGGAATCCATATTAAAATGCAACAGTGAGGTAGAAACTAGGAACTTTATACATATATTACAATACATAAACCTTGTTGTTGTTAAAAGGAAAGAAAGGGGAGAGATGAAGATTTTGATCCAAAATTGGAACAGTTTAGAGTTTAGCAGCTCTCTATAAAATAATACACCAAAATATATAATATATTTATAAGACATGGCCACGACTTGTATATAGTATATAGGAGAGATATCTCAAAATTCTTTATTTGTACATGCATAACATATTCGTATTCCTATATCCAATAAAAATATGTATATTTTATACTGTACATTTTGAACTACATTTCCACATTTGTACATGTTACAGAGGTTTTAAGACGATATTGAAATGTAAATGAGTTGTTTTAAAAGCTAGATAAAAGAGGAGAAAAGACAGGGAGATCCCTTTTATTTATTCTTCTTCTTTTTTTACTTGTAAAGTACTTTTGGATTCTGGATGTTGGATTTTGGATGTAAACATGCACACCATACACAATACATAATTCTCACTATTTGAATACAGATGATAATTTTGTTTTGGTCCCATGATGGTTCTATTTCCATTGTCCATGTACATGGTTTACAATTTACAATTTATGACAGAGCAATACAATATACAAAATACAATACACAATACGAGAGTATAATACATTTTTTTTCTATAGACTATTTTGTATTTTTCATCATAAAGATCCAAATCCACATCCAACCAACACCAATACCATTAAAATTGGTGTACAGCACAAAGCACAAGAAATAATGCAAGTACATACTATGCACAGATACAGATATTTCCATTTGTAGAGTGTACAGTGTAGAAAATACAGTGAACAGTGAACAATGTACAGACAGACGGTATTATTTTATAATATATAATATATAATATTTTTGTAGACGAGATGATTACACTTGCTTTTAGACTGTTTTCAACAATATTATGTACAGCAGGCTGTAGACTGTAGTAGTAAATGGTAAATGCTATGATATGGTTGTATGTAGCTGTGCGGAGTTTTTGGCAAAACTAGGTCAGTGGGCCAGAGCTTGAAAAGAGAGAGAGAGAGAACTAAAGAGCGTCTACTACTACTACTACTACTTCTAGTAAACCAAGTGCATAATATAGCATCATAGTAATAGTGTAGTGGGCGAGAGTAAGAGAGAGAGGGACAGAAACACTTTCGATCTCGATACGATGTAATAGTCTGGCTTTACTCTGTATGTACGACACATAATAATATTCTACTATACCATACACCATTTCATAGCACAGCACAGGCTAGTGTGTATGTATGTATGTACGTGAATAGTTGCCAGCAGCAGCATTACTCCACTGTTGTTGTAAATGGTAATAATGAAAGGGGAGCTTTACTTGTTGTGGATATATGTCCATATCCAAAGCCATATCTATATCTATATCTATATCTGTGTGCAGTATAGGTACAATACAGTGAATATGGATGGATGTGGGACAATGTTGAGAGATGGGAGCTTTTTCATAATATTGTACATGTATATAAACCATTATTATTGTACTATGCTGTACATATATACAGTATATAGTATAGAGTATAGACTGTCTGCTGCAACGTTATGCTGAGTGCTGAGTGAAGGAGTATATAGAAGTATACGTCTACGTATTTGAGCTATAGTCACTTGCTAGCTCCTCGCTGCTGGCTGTCGGTAGGTCCAACTTACATGCATCTTTCCCTTAGCTATATGGTATATGTTATATGTATACTCAGCTCGAGCATATAGCCCAGCATAGTGTGGAGATGGAGTAAAACCAAGAGTTGTATATGTGCATATGGTTTGAGACGGCCCGAGATTTTCGCGAAGTAGGGCAAAACTTACTTTCACTCGGCCTGACTATTGCATTTGCAAGTTGCTAGAGGAGCCGCGCTGACGTGCGTTCCTCTTCTCTTAGTACTTTCAGTGCATTGTGTACATATATTACTATACATAATATTTCTTACTATTATACAATACCATACAACATACAACACGATATAATAATATTCTCTCCCACTATTATCATCATCATCATCATTATTATTATTGTCATTCGATCACATCACATCACAGTACATCACAGTACATTGTTAGACGATCAAGAAGAAGAAACAGTTGTGCTTTTACCACCGACTCATATTCAAGTTACTGAATATTTTTTCTCTTGCTCGGCAATTAAAAAGAAAATCATTTGTACTTTAATAACACCAACAAACAAAAACAAAACAACATTTAGCCTATATATTTATTTATATAATTATATAGAGCAGTATAAATCTAATATTCGGAGGTTTAACATCTCTCTCTCTCTCTCGTTCTCTTAGTCCAAGTTCACATTGACCATTTTTGCCGGTGTGTGTGATTCTCAACAGTTTGAAGGAGACAGTTGTAGTGTGTGGTCGTGGATCGTGAATACTTGATACTTGATATTGGATATTGGATATTGGTGCATGGTCCTCATATTATTTCATATATTGACCAAGTTGAGTGCATACCTCATTGGATTTGTTTAGTTGTGATCCATCTCTCTAGTGAACCTGAGTGACTCAGTCCTCATACAAAATATACAATACACAATACAACAGTCGTGCCTTTAACATTTGATATCAACAACATTTATTCATTTATCCCTGTGGATTTTTGAAATTGTGAAAAATTAAAAGGATTATTCATTGAATTAAATTGAATCGGATCGAATATTTCTTCTCTCCTTCTCTCTTCAAATTTGGATTATTTTTCTTTTTGGATCAAGCTCCTTGTGTATAACAATTTTGGATTTGAATTTGAATTTTTTTGTGAAACTTCATCATTTAACATAAAAATTGTGCACAGTGTTGTGTCTCATGAAAATATTTTGTGATGGTGCATTAGTGTGAGGATGGAAATTTTGATTGATCCTCTTCTTATTCTACCGAAAAGTCAAGTGATAATAATTCATTTTAGTGGACGTGGTCCCAGAAATATTGGATAGTAAATATCGAGTTGTATTGATAATTGATATAGTTGGCTGGACCATAAAAAAATACTAAAATATATACTTATTGCAAACCCAGAACATTATTATTACTATTATTTCTCAGAACAAATTTTTGATTGATCAAGTGATCATCATTGTGTTGAACTATAACTGTTATTATTAGCATCATCATTTATGATTGCTAAATAAATCCGTGTGCGTATGACAATATAGAAATATCTATCTATTATCCCAGTCGAGAAAAAAAATAAACCTAGAGTCAGAATTAGAGGGTGTACATTTAAAACAGTGTCATTTGAATTGAATTGATCATCTTCAGTCAACATCATCAGCATCATCATCTTCTCGTTGAAAGGGAACGTTGTTAAATTGTTCTCCATTGATCTCATGTACATTACGTTACATTGAGAGCATTGAAAGTGTAAGTGAGAGAGACAGTAGAGCTAGAGCTACGAGTACAATATATCTGTTACACATCCATCCATACATACGTACGTAGATACACACAAAACAAAACAGAAACGTGCGTTGTTAGTCTGTACAACAGAGCATAAAACGAAACAGAGAGACAACACTGCACTGTTAAGAGAGCACGTTTATTGCGAAGCTGCTGTGAGTGTGACGTAACTTGAAAAAATCTGTGCTACTTTTCACCGGAGTTGGATTCTTGTGCAAAAATCCTACCTACCTACCTGACACCCCTTTCCCCTTTACTATTACTATTACGTGATTTTGCGAATGCGAATGCGAATGGTACCTGCGGCACTCTTCATCATCATCAACTGTTACTACTACTTACAATTACAACTTCAACCCTCGTGTCATATATAGACAACCAGACAAAAAATACATGTACACATATACTCGTATATGCACATACATTTATCTTCCATCATTATTATTATTAAGGCTCAGTCACTACAGCTAGACAACAATACATTTGTCTTTTTTTTGTACCATTGAAATTTGGATTTTAAACAAAAACAGCAACAAAAACAACAAAAACAATAATAATAAAAAGAAGAAGAAGAATATCATCATCAATTAAAAAATTGTCTACATGAAAATTTCATTGAAATTAATTGTAAAGCACAACATTTAAATTTGAATCCTACGTGTACTCACAAGTCAGTGCCAGTTACCTCATATAAAAGCTGTGATAATAATTCAACACGACTCAAAACTCAAAACTCAAAAGAGTAAATAATTGAGTAGACACTAGACACACGACAATTTGTAACTGTGAACAAGGGAAGAAAATAGAGAATCTTAAATCATAAATCCAGTACCTGATTTAAAAATATATATGATAGATTTTAAATTAAAAAAATATCAATATATCTCTTTCATTATACATTATATATAATCATCTAGGAAGGAATTGATGCTGTCGAATAAAAATATAAACATAATGGATTTACCAATGAGTCCGTTTAACTTAAGTCCAACTTTGAGTGGACACGTCAGTCACTCTCCCACCCAACCTAATCTAGTTCATCATTCCAACTCAAATTTATGGAATGATCATCATCACCTCTCACAACATCAAAATTCAGGTGGTGTGAATCATAGTCATCATGGACTATTGACTACAGCCTCACATCATGGTCTTCATTCTATTGATCATGGATACAATATGTACAATTCAGGTATGACAAATCCCGAATGGCCAAAACCATTTCCATTTCCATTTCTTTTACCATTTACTAGTTACATACAAGGATGAGTAGAATTTTAAAACAAATTGCTCCAACGAATATCAAATATATTCTATATTCTATATTATATAATATTTATCAAGACTCTACTCTTCATCAGTTTGTCAGTTCTCAACAACACATCACACGTCATATCATGTAGACACGAATCAAGTAGAATGAATATTGAATATTATTATTTCACTCGAACTATGAACCAACTTTAACTAGTTGGAAATGATACAGAGTTCAGAGTCTAGAGTCTAGAGTCAACAATATCAAATATGCCAAAGCATCAGTCCAGTATCAGTGTATTAGACAAATGAATGATTTCCTGGTGCTCTTCTGTATGAAGTATGGAGTATCCAGTATGGAGTACAAGAATCTGTCATGGAGCATAGAACATAGAACATGTAATATAAAATATATAGAATAGAGGAAAGAGTAACTGAATGAGAACTGGACGTATCGTTCACATTACACAGTACCCAGTACATGATATTTCTCCAAGTTCTATTACATGTAAATAATATATATTACATGCTCATTTAGCGATACACCACAAACAAAGCCCGTGGTCACAGGCTAGCCGAATTTCGTTCCTCGTACATTGTCGTTCTAGTTCGGCATAAATTAAAATTAGGCGACGGATTTATAGATATTCTAGATTGTAGATTGTAGATATAGCTGTCATAACTCGCAACTCGTAACTCTAAACTCATAATATTTATATTATCATTCTTTATTCTTCCTCAAAAAAATATTCAATGTAGTATGTGCTTTGTGTATGAAATTTGGAATCAGGAATCAGGATACTTTTTACATAACATATTTCATCGATTGATCCATTGAATTATCGAACAGTCTGTCAGCTTTGACCTACCTTTATCTTTATAGTGGTTTTTATGCAATATTATGTATATTTTGTTTTTATTTTTATTGGACTAGAGTCTAGGTTTTAGATTTTAAGTTCTAGAGTCTCACTGTGGTTTGCATAAACATGAAATCTACTATCTAAATAGGCTTCATACTTTTTAAAACTTTGTCGAGTAAAATAAAAGACATGCATAAATTCAACACTTTCGTATCGGTACTGGTGTTTGTAGTTTGTAGTTTCTAGTGTTAGCGATAGTGGATAATAAAGACTTGATACGTACATTTTTCCATTTTTCCTCCTTATTTCTGGAAAAACAAGAGAATTTATACGGAATAGAATAAAAATAGTCTTTATGCACTTTGTATGTAGGTCAGTCAAATGGTATTGTGTTGTAGTATATCTGTTTATTTGATTCCTAATTCCTGATTCAGTATCATTTTATTCATGCATGCTGTATCATGTATGAGGATATTGAAGAAGAAGAAGAAAACGTTGTTATGATTGTAAAACTGATTTATCTAATTTTTATAGACGAATGATGATTACTCAATAGCTTCTGTCTGCTTGTCTTCCATATTCCATATTATATATTATTTAAATGAGGAAGGAGTAAAACATTCACAAATGGACTTTTCAAGCTTTTCAATAAACATTCATCCACTTTGGCTTCCTTTATTTCCAACTTCCAAAATTTGAAACTTCAATTTCCTTGAATCAACTTGATTGAAGATTGAAAAAGTATGAAGGAATTTGGATTTGAGCATAAATTCGTCCTGCACTTTGTACAGGAATATGGACATGAAAAATGAATATTACCAAAGTCAATAGACTTCACAGTTGAATTTTAGATATTAAACTTTGGTCTTTTGTCTTTATTTAAATCCTCTGTACTCTGCATTTATAAATTCCTGCGTATTTAGTTTTTACTTTTCAAGCTTCAAATGTTACTTCTCTCTTGTTTTTATATAATACTTGGTCTTTTTACTCTGTACAAAGTTTAGGTTTTCTTTTAATAATTCGTAGTTCAAATGTTGATGCATTCAAAATTCAAATGTGTCTGGATTTTGGATACAAAAGAGTGAAAAGAAACTAAAAGGGATAGAAAGTGTGTTTTGAGAATACAATATTAGTTTGGATTTGTGTATTCCATGGATAGAAATTCAAGCGCAGTACTCAAAACTCAATACAGAGAAAAATAGATTCGTTTTGAATTTCAATTTTCAACGTGTCGTTCTTCTTGTTCTCCTCGTGTTTTCTGTTTTGTGTTAGAAATGAAAGTGTGGAGATTAGAAATGCACACGTTGAAAAGTTCAGGATTGACATGATGTTTGTGTCAGATTGAAAGACTTGCATAAACATCATAGGTTCACAATTCACAAGACATTACAAATCTATAGTATCCAGCAGCAGCAGCATACATTGTACATTTTATGGTGCACAGGTTTTTTGTAGGTAGATATTCCAGAAAAAGAAGGAGAATATTCAAAATTCATAGATATGTATCCAATTAATGAGGTCGTTTGAGTGAGTGCAATTGAAATTCATGTATGCAGTCATCATGAATAAAATCAAATCAAATAAACTAAAGGTAAAAAAAGAGTTGTGCATCTTCAGTCTTCATACGCTCAGCATTTCCAATGTTTTCATGCACTCTGTACAAAGTATCAAGTATGAAGGATCCAGAATGAAGAAGGAATTCTACACATTTTAAATATATTGGAATTGGGCTTTTCATCTGTAGAATGGAACAGTCATCAATTTCATTTTTTTTTAGTTTTGAGTTTTTCAGTAGCCTCATGAAAAGCCTTGAAAAATTGATTCATTTTTGAAAAGGCTTCAGCTTCAGTTTTTCCTGAATATGTAGAATGGTCGTTCTTTTTTTAAAACACCTTGAAATTTGAAATAAAGTTTTTTCTTTCAAAAAACCTGCAGCAGCAGGGACAGGGTTTTTCTTTTTTAATAATTATTAAGAATATGTGAGGCAGTTTTTCATGTTACGTATGTTTATTTTAGTACCAATCATCTTTATGATTATGACCCTATAGATTCTTCATTCTACACGTGGTTTTTTTGTTCGTGGTGTAAAAGGTTAAACGTAAAATGGAGCTTGATTTAGAATAAAAAATAGAATGAACAAGCATATGAAAATTTGAACTCTGTATCTGTTATGAATTATGATGAATTGAATTTGATTAGATAAATTTTCTTTAGATTTTGTAGGCATTATTACATTATGAAAAATAAATTTGCGAATAAATGTGCGAAAAATCATGTAATATGTCTTGAACGGATTTCATCATTGCATCATATTCTCAATATCTTACGGCTCGAGACTCAAACTTAAAGATGTTCTATGTTCTCGATGCTCTTTGTGCTTGATACTTGATTATTTTGAATTTACCATCTTGTTACTTTTACAATAGAGAATGTCAATTTATTTGCAATTTACAAGTGTGATGATATAACATTTCCTGTCATGTTTTATGCATTCTATCTACATTTTTACTATTACATAGGTTTAAATAGTATACTCATGTGTAAAGTGTGAAGTGTGAACAAAATGCTTTTTTGCTCAAAAAATTACATTCATTTATTCGAGAAGAATTCGTGTAATCAGCCAAATGTCAAGTGGTGATCAGTGATCAGGAATAAACTAAATTTAAAATTATAGATACACATGATGTTGGTTGTTGGTGAATAATTGATAAGTGTGATATATATTTTAGGTATTTGGTATTTGTATTTCATTAAACTATATAAAATTCATATTAGTGTTGTCACTTGATAGAAATTTAATCATAAGCAAATACAGAAGGCCAACTTTATAACGATGGTGTTTGGTATGGAGTATGGGTATTTGCTATTTGCGAAAAGAGTAAACAATAATCAAATGTGTGTTTCATGTGCAAATATCTCATAAAAATCCTCATATTGACACAACAGAATAAAATATAATAGAATAGGATGCAGATGTTTTATTTTTGAGCATTAGTATTATTTGTGGAGTATGCAATTGTTTCTTGGTTCTTTTATATATATGAATGATAAGTAATAAAATATAAAAATCATGTATGGATAATCAATAATAATTAAGCATGTTATTAATCATGATTTAATTTTTTTTAAATGTGTACAACAGCCAGTCAAGGTAGTGCTACGACCAGCGGTTTGGAATATACGGCAGCTTTAGCTCCAGATCTGCCCGACACAAAAGAAGGAATTGAAGAACTTTGTCCCGTCTGTGGAGATAAAGTGTCCGGCTATCATTATGGTCTCTTAACCTGTGAGTCATGCAAGGGATTTTTCAAACGGACCGTCCAAAACAAAAAGGTGTACACGTGTGTGGCCGAAAGGAATTGTCATATTGACAAAACGCAACGGAAACGATGTCCATACTGTCGATTTCAAAAGTGTCTCGAAGTTGGAATGAAACTTGAAGGTCAGTTTTTATCTTTTTGTCATACTCCATATTCCACATGCATAAACATGCATGTGTACCATATTTATTTATTTATCATACATCATACATGTATGTAGAAATAGACAGATACACAACAGACGTAGGAACGTACGAGGTGTAGTAAAAGTAAAATGTAAACACGTAAAGTACTTGCACTGTACCATGTTCCATGTACACTGTACCAGAGGCCATCCACCTTTACATCTCCATTGAGTTAATTTTAGATGAACCAATGGTGAATGAATGGTCTCTCTTCTGCGTAGAGTTGAAAAGTTTAAGAGTTTAAGAGTTGAAAATTTTTCCATGAACTCAAATCAAACCAAACGAATTTTCGGAAAAATGTCCAACAACAAGAGCCTTTAGTTTATAGTTTACATGTTGAAAATTGAAATTAATGGAAAATTTTCAAGTGTTATTTTAATTCTTTGTGAAAATATTTGATGTGGGTGCACATTACACTTTGTATTGAGCATTGAGTATGAAGTCTGAAGTATCATGTGCATTATGTATTCTTACAAATTTCATTCTACACATACACACACCTACAGTATATGTGTCAGAAATTCAATATATTAAGGGAAGTTGAACTGAACTGAACGGAACTCAAACAGTCTCTGTGTAATTTTTTCTTGTATATTCTAGTTTTTTTTTTATTTTATTCAAAATGTGAAATGGTAAATGATACTTGGAAAGTATAAAGAGTTGGCAATAAATTTACAAACATTTTGGTATGAATTACTGTAATGATAGTAAAAAATACTGTGGCACTGTCGTATATTATATATTATGTATATCACATTATATTATTATAGTTATAGTTATAGTAAAGTATAAAATTCAAAACACAAATAACTACGTGTGGCTGTAAAAAAAATGAGTAGTGTAGTTTGAATTTTTTATGTGTATTTGGTATTTGCAAACAGGTATGTATAAATTGTCATTTGTATAGAATATAGAATAATAATATAGAATATAGATAGTGATTAAATTTCTTTGTTGAAGATCATATTTTTTTTGTATTTTGAAAAGGGACTGTAGTTTTTACATACTACAAAAAATTGTATAAAATAGACACACACTCACTCTCTCTCTCTCTCTTTCTAGAATCTAAAACCTCACCAAGTTTGCAACATTAGGATTATTAATAGTGGTGGAGGTGGGTTTAGTAGTAATCTATCATTAGGTTGTTGGTTGTTGAGAGATGAAGTAATAAGTTGTAATATGAGTGTACACTGTACACACACGAGCCATTAGGTGTTACACTCAACATTTATTGTAGATACTAAATACACGTAAAGGTGTACGTTCTAAATTGTGATTGTGGTTTGATGCTGTTAGTGCTAATTTTAAATACATTGTATGAGTATTGACTAAATGTATATAAATACATAAATATAACATGTATGGGTGATGAATGATCAAGTACTCGAGTATATTTATAAGCACAGGTATAACTAAAATAGGTATTTGCTTGTACAAGATCATTATTACTCATTGCTCATACTCTGTCCAATGTGCAAATATTACTAGTATTATCTTTATTAGTATTACATGCATCTACATTCTACATTCTACCCACATACAGAGATACATGCATGTAGAATGTAATCGAGTTATGATATACGGTATACACAAGCGTGAACAGTCTTATGGAATTGCATTGGATTGGATTGCATTGCATATTTCATATATTTCGTTTGTAGGCCACTGAGCACGCACTTTGTAGCGTAGGTAAGGTAGGTTGTTGATTATATGTAAAAGGTGTAGAAATATTTATATGTACATACTGCACGCTGATATAGTTTATCCTTTGTATTTTCTGTCTATAGTGTATACGTAAGTCTCTCTCGCTCTCTCTGTTTGAATGTAGATATAGAACATAGAAAAGATCTCAGATGACAAGCATAGGAGTAATAGGGACTCGTGTATGTAAAATGTAAAAAAGTGTATATAATAATATGTAATAATTTGATACTCGCTATTTAGTGATATATCCGAGGTTCCATTATAAGTTTAAAGCGTATACTTTGATGTAGTACAAAACACATCTATGTTCTATGTGTGTTAAAAAATCCAAGACAGAATTAGGAATTAAGGGTTATACTTTATACCAAAATATATTAGTCTTATGTAAGGTTTATCTCTCTTATATTCTCTATATAATATATATTATATATACACCTACTTTTACATATGTCTGGAGATTAAATATGATATGATGAATATTACGTCACTCTCTTTCTTTCTTTTTTTCCTTTGGTTTGTGAATTTCATTGTCTGTCTAGGCAGTAGGCAGTCTTATAGTAATTGCAATGGCAATAGTAATAATAATAATAATAATATTTGGATACATCTCTTTTTGATTTACTATTTCACTATGTCACTGTTTGCTGTGTAAATGTGAGTATTGAGTATGTACGCTATAGGATAGAATATAGAATATAATTTACTGTACATACATAATATAATATTTTTTCAAGTACTTGAGTTCTCTGTTCAAGTTGATGATGATGAGAATTTTGTGGCTGTATGGCTCTTTCTATGTGTAGTGTAGAGGATCATGATTATTATTATTATTGTTTTGAATTGTGAATGTTGTGAAGAAGCATGTATATAGTACAGTGTACATATGAATATAAAGTGTTCATTTTGGTCGCGTAACTATTATGTAGTACATATAATATATTTTATAGGCATTTCATTTCGTATCCATTAGCGTGGGGGTAGGTAATGGTAAATAGTAAATGGTAAAGCTTTGATAAATGATAAGGTTTGAAGTTTGAAGAAAGGGCAAGGGAAAGATGAAGAATTCACACACAAGACATGCACTCACATTGCTTTATGTATCTACAATCTACATCCAACAGCCATATGTATTTTGTATGTATCTCTCTTTGTGTTCAAGACATATTATGTACATATGTTTTTTGACGACGACGACGTCCACGACAACCAACCAAAGCCACAGGTATTTTATTCTCACTACAGAGAGGAATAGACTATCTGTTTAGTATTTAGTCTGTACAATTTTTTTCTATGACTTATGAATTATGAGCAAAGAAGTTTTCAGCAACAAGAGTAACATTATATTATTATGATATAACATTTTTACTATCTAGTACAATGTTACGTCGTCCTACAAAACACAAAGCACACAGACAGATACAAATACAACATGTATTATATTATGTTATATATTAAATTTAATACTGTATCTTGATAGTCATTCGCATTTCGTATAGGTGCTTTTATTATTATTACTACCATTATTATTATTATTACAATCATGCTTATGTATTATGTACAATATAAACTCAAACTAACATTTTCCTCAAGTATTTTTTAAATGTGATATTGAAGGCTTGAAAAATAGAAGAAGAAAAAGAACTATATAAAAGAACTCAAGAAAAATGGTGTAAAAAATTCTCACATTTTTTTAACCATGTAACTTGTTTGAATAAGTAATGCAGACTGTATAGACTGTAGACTGCGAGCACAGACGTAAAGTAAATTTAAGTTCAAATATGTGAATTATTACAAAATGAATTATGAATTACTAAATAGTTTTTTTTCTTCATTAACAATTCTTAACTTGTATGTGGAATTTAATTTTTAATTTTCGTAAAGTTATATTTCATTCTCAGGTTTTTGTTTTCCCTCACCCGTGTTATGATTTTTATTTAATATACGATGTCAAGAGTGAGAAAAGCAAAATAATTAGTAATAAAACGCGTATAAAACGTACACCATACACCCAACACTATTATATTATGCAGTAACAAATGAGATACGAGGGGTAATAATCATCATAACAATAGCAACTGTTATTCTTCTCACATACTACATATTATTACACATTACACACTACTACATTATATTTTATTTTATTTTATATTACTTGAACGTTCTATACCCCTTACGAATTTTATAGATAGATCCACACATGTATGTATTTATAGTACGTGAAAAATGATTCATTCACATTGCAGTTAATGCACCCGCTTATTATTTCTCTGTGTATATGTTTACATGATACATGATACATGATGTGTGCAAGTATAATAATATAATAAATAAAAGTAGTGTTACATGTTGAATTTTATATTATGTAAAACATGACAAATTGGCTTGGTATAGAATTGCGTTTGTAAAGTATATTTTGAACTTAAAAGGTATGGATTTGTTCATGAAATAGTTGTGCAGGAATCATTTAGTTTGAGGATTCCGGATTCTGCCCTCAATATAATCGATATCGATATCAATAATAAATATTATGTAGCAAGCAGTTTTCAATACTCAATACTCGCAACTTGTTACCCTTACAGGGTTTTTGTTTTGAATTTTGAACTGAGCAAGTTTCACAACTAGCAAAGTTTAAAGCGTCAGAGTATTTTATGTGTTTTAAGCTCAGAATTCAGAATTCTTTGATTTGTAGTTTGTAATTTGTAGCCCATGTGCAGTACGTAAAATACTTATGTAAAAGTAATAGTAATAATAATAATTGTAGATTATGGTTAATGGTTAATGGTACATATAAATAATAATAATAATAATAATAATAACCATCATTATCATCATCACTATTGTAGTAGTTGACTCTTTTGTCACAGGCACGTTCATAGTTTATGTTTTATTTTTATTGTTGTATTTAATTAGTCTTACGTGAGTTTGTGAATGATATTTTGTATTTGTGTAGGAGTTAATTAAATTGATCTAATAATAAGGATTGGATTGGATACTGCATTATGTGTTTTGTGTTGTTATTATAATGTAATATAATATTTTATTGTATTTTGTATTACTTGATAGTGAGAGTGCTAGTGATAGTAAAATAGTAATAGTTGGAGGAGACCGTAGGGCTCCTATGAAACCTATTATATATAATATTGTATAATATTGTAGGATAACAAGTTAAGTTGGACAAAAGAGGATCAATGTGTAAGCATGGACCACATGAACTAGATAATTATTATGCGTTGAGATTTGAGGTATTTAAGTTTTGAATTTGGAGTATATTTATACGTTACATGGTCACTCATAAGTATATAATAAAAGTATATCAAAAGTGTATCGTATCGTATAATAGTGAAGTACACAGCAAAAAGTTTTTTGCACAGGACATTATTATTATTGTATAAACAATGAACCTATGTATAAAAACGTTTTGCACAGAATATGTAATACTGTGTACTGTCTATAGTGTCTAATGGATGGTGTTTGGAATACAAAAATTGCACAGGAGGTAAAACTTTGATTTTGCCATGTATAAAACTAGTATGAGCCAAGGTATAAGGCATAAGATATATCATACATAGAACATAGAACCTAGTTAACATCTGTATTCTATTGTATTCTGTGGATTGTACACGTTGAATTTGCATTCATATTTTTGAAAATGAAAGTCGAAGCGTATAGAATAGAGAATATAGAGAATAGAATAGAGCAGAACACTTGTTGCACAATCGAGGATCATGCAATTGTAAACGTGAAAGAGTAATGGAAAGAACGTAAGGGGGTGAGGGGATAATCACAATAGTCTACTCTTTACTACTTACTACAATACTGAGGATACTACACAATACACAATATACAGACAGCGCCAACAACAAAATATACATAACACACAAAACACAAAACAAAACACAACATGAGCAAGATATAATAGTACACACAGAGAGTAAAGAGTCAAATATCTCTAGCACATGGTTTTTACTTGCTCTTGTTTTTTTTTGTTTGAATATTATGTAGGCCTAGATATTTATTCAATGTGCATAGATAGATAATGTATCAGTGTATTTTCTGTGTTATGTTGTGTGATGTTATGATACGTTTTACTAGTGAAAATAAATAACCTATATAGCCTGCTTCTGAATATTATTACGTGTCCTCTTAAATTAACTTTGTTCTTGATCGTGTCTATCTGTGTAACATAGATCCATGTATAAAATGTAACAAATGTACCAAATAATATCATATTATGTATAGCTATTTATGTACATGGCACATGTGCAATTTACAATCTATGTGTGTATAAATTACACTGTATTCTGAATTGGATGCTATAGTTAGATATTAGATGCACAGCCTGCTAAATTCTCTATCCCAACTCCTGACTCTATAATATCTGTCTATCCATCTTCTCTTCTACAGCTCTACATTCTAGATTCTACTGTGCTCCAATTCCACAATTCTACATTCAACATTCTACATGCACTCTAGATCATACATGTGTGCACATTTAGTTACGTATTTATTTATTTGCTTCTCTCTATATTCTATATTCTATATGTAATATATACACTAGAAACTAGAAACTAAAGACACTAGAGTACAAGTAATATGTTTATAAGGGAGGTCGGGGCAGTTTCAACCCCGGTTTAGATAATCTTATTTGCTTATGCAAATTTTCCAACCATAATAGGAAAAACCTATAATACCTTTTAGGATGAGTTCTCAGTTGTATATTTTACATTCTACACTCTACACTGATGAGATTAGAAGGCTGATTACTCTCAATTTTGTTTTGTACAGAGCTCTTTTAGATGGGACAATAAATATTGGGTTCACTCATTTCTTTTGGTGTCCCGACCTTCCTCATTCCTCATCCCTTATCTTGTACATTGTATCTTGTATCTCGTATATTTTCCAGGAAGATTTCTTTTCTTCCAATTCCTAATATTAGAAACATGGTATAATATTAAATATTATTGATACTTTTCGTCATTTTTTCCTGTATGAGAAAAGAAAAGATGCTGACACAGCGAGACAATTTGCTATTATTATGATAATTTTTGCTTAGAGTTTAGATTGTAGAGTTCAGTGTAGATCTCGAGTCGAGTCTCGAGAGTATTTAGTATACAGTATACAGAATACAGATGAACAGAGAGACAGAGACAGAGACGTAGTAAATAGAAATATGGATATGTATTTACTATTTACACTAATGTTTATCCTACGGATTATGACATGGATAACAACAACAAGAAGGAACAAATTCGTCATTCGTCAGAAAATTTTTACTCCTCTAAACTCTACATTCTACACACATCTACATTGTACATCTTGATTGTATTCATGTGTAATAATAAAATGTAGGATAATTAAGTCGTAATTTGTTGTCGATGGGAGATATGAGAAATGAGACGGGGTTTACTCTCTGTCTCTTATGCTCTCGCTGTTTTTGCATTTGTATTTGTATTTTGTACTATGTATCGTGAAATAATCTGCACATGTGAGTTGAGTTTTGAGTTACATCGACCATCAACAATCTAAACTCTTGACTCCCACACTGCGTTACTCTTCCTCTACTTGATATTTTATATTACATTTTACTATTGGCTGCTCAATACATTGATTCAGGTACAGATAGTTTATACTAAAAAGTCTTCAGTTTGTCAAATGTCAAGTGTCTATAGTGTCTAGTGTCGCTCACTTGATGTAACAGAGATTATCAAAAGTGTATCAACATGGAAATGTAAAGTGGTTGATTTCAGTTTGACTTCACATTATAGTACACATTATGGAACGTACATTTAACCCAGTAGCTAAAGATGAAAGAGTGAGAGTTAAATCCTCATTTTCCTACGACTTGAAAAAGGCACTACTGCTGCTCTTTTTTTATAGGGAAAGAATCTTATTCAATCCCATGAAAATGACGATGGTTTGGATTTACATAGACACAAATCTCCAATGGAATCAAAAATTTGTTTGCAAAAAATTGCAGTGTGAAGAATGCGGAATGTAAGTGTAAATGTTAATTCGTGTCATACATCATGCATCATCCATCCATCAAGCTGGAAGCCAATTTGTTGTGTATTGTGTCTTGTGTGTTATAAATGATCCGTGATCCACACTTTTTTTGATACTCACAAGTCAGTCTCGCCTTCGTAAGACTTTGAGCTTTGAGCCATGTAATATAATGAGCAATGGGCTTTTTCCTCTGGTTTTTTATCCAGAGGTATAGTAGGTATACCTAATACATATGGCATATCCTTAAAACCTTTTGCACATAGATATATATATATAGAATAGAGAATAGAGAAGAGTTTATATTATTAGCTACGTATTTATTTTAAAATTCTCGCAGCTCATCGTCGTTTGCCTTTTTATCATTCACACTGAAGATTGAAGCGCTCAAAACTCAAAACTCAAAGCTCAAAGACATGGACAAAAAAAAGTGAGCGATGAAATGAAATTACTACGTAATACGTAAACATGTATAATGTTGTGTGGTGTGGTATGTGGTAGCATGAAAGAGACATGGATCATTATAATATTAAAGTATACACCTACGTCCTACGTATTCACTTTTGTTAGAGAATGAGGAAAAATCTTGACGAAAAATCTTGAGTCAGTCTTGAGTCAGTTAAGCTTATACATGAATTTGTTCAACGCTTTGTTCTCCAGCCCAATGTGTAGGAATAGACCCATATGAGCATAGGAAAATTGAGGATATGTATAATGTATACGGTATACAGTTTACAGAAACTTATTTCATATCTATCTTTTTATGCATTGCACATTAAGTGTTATGTAGTATTTGTATTGGTATTTTTATATATATTTGAAGAGACCAACATACTGTCAGTTTTGAACGTGTAATGTCTAATAGTCTAATCATAAGTAGTTGTAAGTTGTATGCTGTATGCTGTATGTTGTAAGTTGTATGCATTCTGTACCAGTAATAGAAACATAGAAGCTCTGATAAAAGATAAAATGCACATAGATTTAGTAGTATAGAGTGTTACATAAATATCTCACTCTAGTCTCTAGTCTTACATGCATCATCATCATTATCATCATCATCAGGATTATGTGCTGTGCTCTCTTCTTGCTTCTTTGTACTGGAGGATGTAGTGAAAATTCAAATCCAAACTTAATGCATGGATTTCAATTGGAGTTGGTCTAGTGTATAGTGACTAGTGCCTATAGTGGTGAATCAGAATTTAGAATTTAGGACGTAGTAATATTACTGTGACTTGATGCCTTCCTCTCTTACAAAATGTATTGTATTTTTCATATGATATGGTATGGAATGGTGTGGTGTGGTATGACATGGAAAGGCGCATCTTTAGATTTTATTACTAGTAGATTTTTTTAAGTTGTAGTTGTAGTTGAACATAGTGGATAGTAGATAGTAGTCGTACAAAGATACATCCAGAACCTAGATAGATATATGGGTATTCGTGTAGTTTGTAGTTTTTCGTGCAGAAACAAACAGAAAGCAGAATGGAAATACATGTAACATGTATAGAAACTAGTAAAAAAAATATATATATATCCAGTACGAGAACAAGGAAAAACGAACGAACCTTCCTTCCTTACCTTGATTCAAGATTCAAGAGTCCAAGTCTCATTTCTTCTTCTTCTTCTTATTCGTATCCCTCTTCTTGATCTTTTCTTTTACCTGTCTCTTTTGACTTTTACCTACTACTAATACAAAATCTACCTGGAACTCTCTCTCTCTCTCTGTGTTTCTGTGGATGTGTGTTTTCGTCCCTCTCCACTCATTTACTCATCTATGTCTTTGTGTCTCTCTCTCTAAATCTCTCTTGTTATTTGTTGTACCCTGTGCTATGGACAATTCTTATCATCATTACAAAGGTATAGGGCCATCATCTTTGTATAGTTTTTTTGTTTGTTGGATGTATGTTACAGGTGAAAAGAAGAATTTGATATATTATACATATTACACAGCATCTGCAGTCAGTTTTTGTCAAGTATTTGGTTTCCTCATGCAACAATATTAATATTTTGTACCCACCATTTTCCGTTTTCTATCATATATCATATACAACATAGATCCTCCAACTTTTTCCTTTCTCGTTTAGAAAACAAAAATTCACATTTTTTCGAATTTTGAATGGATCAAATTTAATTTGAATTATGAATTGTGATAGGTTAAGATTTTTTGAAATGTACAATAATGAAGATTTTTTCTTAAATAGTATCAAACTTAAAATTACAACAATTATTATTATTATTATGTCAGGCTTCAAAAAAATTTAACTTCAAGATTGTGATAAATGCAAATATTTTAAAACAAGAGTTGGTAATCATGCTCTCTGTTAATTAATTAGTGACACGTGTGATGATTCTATTATTATTGTTGACCATATCAAGTTTGATTCTGAATTTCGTATAATATGTAAGGTGTATACAATGTACAATGCATAATAATTAATAATACATGTAATATATAATTTATTATTTATTATTACTTCTACTGTGCATTAGCTTGCAAATTTTTTTAGAGTATAGAATGAAGAATTGGATATTTAAAGGCTTAACGAAGGTTTATTTAAGTTTTTTCATGGTTTTTTTTGTGCAGTTTCTAGTTTCTAGTATTTATTTCACATGTACAAACCTACGAAATTTAAGAAGATACATAGAGAATAGAGACCAGAGTGTATTATGTATATGGTATGGTATTGTGTGGTATGATTTGAAGAGGCTTGAGTAAGAGAGAGGGGGAGAGAGAAACACCTTCAATGGAAGTTAATTAACTTCAATGGTGAATGTCGTAATAATGAATGTTGAGGGAATGGTTGACTTGCACTTGGTTTCCTTTTGGCATTCTCTCCAATATGTATCTACAACATACAGCCAGCCATTTCGTTTGGTTACATTTGCTTTGGTTTGGCTTGTCTGTTCTGTTCTCTTCTTGTCTTCTTATTCGTATACTTATTTCTTTGTGCACACATGGACGGCAAAGACGAAAGACGTTGACGATGGCTAAATGCTTTATATTTTCTTCACGGCGAGCATAATACATGAAATATGCACAAAGTACATTGTAGAATTGTACATGCAATAATATTTCTATACACATGTTGTGTAGCTTATAGTGTATAGTATATGGTGTATAGTATATGGTGTATTGCAAAGTATTAAGTATTGACTACATACGTCTGTGATATATTATAGCCGCGAGTCATGTTGATGTTGATGTGCATTGTATATGTATTATATAACTCTTTTTTTTGCTGTTATCATTCATGCACGATGCACGATGTACTCTCAACTCAATACAGGTCTGGGTTACTTAATCTCTCTGTATCTGTATTATCATATATTATTATTGGTTACTATTTCTCTTCCCTTTCATTTTTGGAGAGGAGATCCCTTTTTTCAAATAAGATGGGGTAAAACTGCGTGCGAATTCTTCTTCATCACTCGTGATTCTCATCTCGTGTTTATAGTTGATATTCTGCATTGGTATTCTAGAAATCTAGAAATTTGAGTCATCAGTGTAATCAACCATTTTTACATCTAGTTTTGATATTTGAGATACATTTGTTTCTAGTTCATAGTTCTTTGATAAATAATGACAAAATGATGGAAAAATATTAGTAAATCCTGTACAAGTTATTTTGAAAGAGTAACAAAATATCATATCATCTGAAATCGAGTGTAGAATTTAGATGACGCAAAAGTGCGTAATTTTTATTTTTGACATACTACACACAACATACAAGTCAAATTTTGAAGACGACAGACAGAATACAAAAATATGACATAATATTTCTGACCCCTGAAATAGGTATTTTGACTCCAATTTTCATTGTTCACAATTCACAATCTTCTGTTGTCTGTTCTAGATTCTAGATTCTTCTAGATTGAGAATATCAAATTTGTGTAATCCATTTTCATTTAAGTTGATGTGAGAAAAAACAAATCAGGATATTCTAGCTGTGATGTAGTGAGTAGTGAGTAAAAAAATGAGACGATAGTGCTTTGTTCACTAGTAATTTTAGTATTGTCTACTCTAAATGAATATTTCCTTTACTCATACACATGTACACATGGAAATACACACACATGGTGACAATTGGATTAAATGTTAAATGGAGCCCAAAGAAATAAATGGGTACTTAAATTATTGGCTTGAATGGGAAATGCATGATTTGTCTTGAGCTTTATTACCAATCGTTATAATTGTGAATTTAGCAAATTGCTAGGACACACACATGTTTTGTTGTATGTGTAGTGTGTAGAGAGTACAGGGTACAGCTTATGTGATGACAATGCTCGAGCAAAGTTCGCGTTTGTATTTGTATATTTGTACTCGCATTCGTACTCGTACTGCATAGAAGTTGTATTCGGTATTTGTCGTCGTGGAATACTATGTGATAAGTAGTCGTGAGAGAATACTTTATAATAATGACAATAATAATAATAATAATGAGAATAATGTGATGTACTCATCTTGTATTATATTATGTTTTACATCTCTCTCTGTGTCTGTCTGTCTGTCGTCGAGTCACAAGTTGAAATTACATGTAGGATTGAGGAGTAATAGAAGTAATAATAATCCTTTTCTTACAATATAACTCTAGAAAAAAAAATAATAATAATAATAGTCATAGTCATAATATTGTAAATATGATAAATGGTAGTTTGGCCCAGTGTTCATTGTCTGATTTAAAGTCAAAATCATCTACCTTTACAAATACAAAAATACAATACAAAATACACGATACACAATTGGTCTGCGGTTGTCAGATTATATTTTTTTTGTAACAATAACAGCAGACAACAGTAATCACATGCCCATATATTTCTACATACTAGATAGTCAATTTCTGCCAGCCAGGCATTATACATTTATTATAGATCTATATATATTATGTATTATGTTATACCAAATAGAAAATGCATCAGTCATCATCATAATATTAATGGGATAGAAACACTTTGCACCTCGTCGCCTTCATTGTCAATCCACACGAAACCTAACCAAACCAAAGAGTTGGAGTTGGAATTGGATAATCCACTTTGATGATGCAACACTGCTAAATTCTTGTAGACTATATAATATGTATTTTGTGCGCTTACACACTCATGTTCGTGTGTATATAATACATAATAAGTTCACAGTGCAGTTGAAAATTACATCTGGGCTTTTTTTTAGTTTTTAGTTTTTTTTTTGCCAAACTTAAATTTTTAAAACCAGTAACAACTCCAAATTTGTAAATTGGTTTGTTTGTAGTTTGTACTTTATTTCAAACTTTATACTGAATTTAGTTGAGTCTAGAGTCTATAGTCTAGAGTGTTGAGAGTAGAATTTAGAAGTACAAAAGTGCAATAACTTTTTTTGGCGTTTACGCTAGAATTATTTGACAATGGTTATTTGATCATTTCGTAATTCCGCTGTTCGCTGTTCTCTGTTGTATTATTATACTTCATCCTGTACTCTTTCGCTCTTATTAAACTCGTATTAAACTGCTAACTGCTTTGATGTAGTTGGTAGTTTGTAAATTGTAGCTCAGAGTGGAGAAGGAACATTATTTGTAGATTTGTAAATAACCAAACTGAGTCAGTAGTACTGTTTTAGGATACATAAAACTATTTTTTTAAGCTCCTAAAACTCTCATAAAACATGAAATATGTTACGATTCTACTGTACGATGTGCGTAGTGAATACTAATTACTCAGCTTCTCAGAAAGATACGAAAACAGATTCAGTATTCAAAATGTAATATTTGTACTTGGTACTTTGCACCTTTTCGTCCTCTATTATTGTAATGAATTCCTTTGTCTTTACACTACACACGCTTCAAGTAGATTCAGAAGGTTCGAGAGAGTGATACAAACGGAAAAGAGAATCGTCATAACAATTATAATTATCATCTGTACATTGAATATTGAGTTTGATTGAGTTATGGTTGACTAGTTTTTTAAGTACTGAGCTGATTATTCTCTTGGTATGGTATGGTATGGTTTGGGTTTGGTAGAGGAGTTAGAGCAGTACAAAAAAGAGGTACGATGTATTTATATTCAACATCAATTGCAGAGTTCAAAATGAATTGGAGTCTCTGAAAATTGAAAATTTAAGACAATTTATAATGAATATTGAAATAGCAAATTAGATGCTTCTAAGATTTTGGAAAGCAAAAATATCATTGAGAGTTGAGAGGATTTGTAGTCTGTTGTTTGTAAAATTGAAATTATTATTAGATGATGGACATGAATGAGGATAGAGAATAGACTGCAGTAAAAACATGTGGATTACTTTAGGTTTTGAGGATGGAGGATGGAGAATTGAGAATAGTCTCAAATTATACATGTATTATATCTCTTTATTCTGTCTATATTTGTATTTGTATTTGTATTTTGGCATTAGGAGGATCAACAGTTTAGCCAACTAAAATAATGGATGCTACTAGCTATTAGATACTAGATATTAGATTCTAGTTTCTAGACAGTTTTACTGTTTGTACAAGCGGAATACGTACTTAAATACATATGTATGTATCCATACGCGACGAACAAGGAAAAAAGAGAGGAAAAAATAATAGAAAGAATATCTGCTAATATTCGCCTGTACACATGAACACTGAGCACATCAAGTAGTGACTAGTGACTGACTACTAAGAACAAATAGGGAAAAAAAGGTACTATCCCTTAATGCATAATGTATGATTGCCATTTTCTTTCTCGTCCCATCTTTTACAACTACAATCTACGCTCTACACATGGATATGTAATGTGTGTGTGTGTGTTTGACTAGATTGCGAAAAAATGAAGGTCCATAATCCATAATAGAAGCTGTTTCTATTCTCTAGTCTATATTCTATAACAAGGAGTTGGAATTGAAAGAGAATCTGTGTAAATAAATACAAATTTTTTATGTTGGGTTTAGTTCTTCAATTCCAATTTAATTCATCCTATACATTATACATTGTACATGCATAAAATAGGATATGAGATATAAGATATAGGGTATTAGATACTAGATTCTAGAGGATGTTCAACGTTTCAATTTTTAATACAGAATCTTCTGGATACAACAACGACATTCCGCTTAAATTGAAAATTGCACAAGCATTTAGCACCAGATTTCTTTTAATTTTATCATGCACTCTGAACTCTAAACATCCACATCACATGCGTAATACGTAATATCAAATATGCATTTGTTTTTTTGAATGATAAATTTTGCCTTGGATTGAAATTTGGTTTGAAAATTTTCATTTTTTTTATTCTTCTCGTGTGATTTTGAGATGCTCCAATAAGATGTGGTAGTTTGTTGGTTGTTACATGCAGATTTGAATCACGTTGCCGTACGTGCAAATTTAAAGTGTGTAGCATACATGCAGTAAATGTAAAGTAGTAAAAGGACTTGACATTTCCATCCCTATTGGTTTTCCTCTTGCAAATTTTTGTACATGTATGTCGAATGTGCTGTTCCATCTGCTGCCCTTCTTCTCTTATTCTTCTCTTGTTCTTCGTATTTGTATTCTTCTTTTATAAATATAATCTGAACCTGTATCTCTATTCTTGCAATTTAACATTTTTACCTACTACGTTTGCAAATGTCACACATCACACCTCACACATGACGGATGACACATGTGTGGATTGTGGATGAAAAGTGATATAATTTTGCACGCACCTTTCAGTGTTCAGTGTGCGCTAACACCTTGTATAATTCTATTATTGACAATTTACATGAAATGAAATGTGATGACTTTATTTTGAAATCCTCTCTTTCATTTTTGTCTTGGTAAATTGAATTCATTATGCATTATACATGCACGTATATGCATGTACGATGTATGAGGATTGAGAATTTATGCGTGGGTGTGTAGCATGTAGAGTGTAGAAATTTGTTCTATTTACAAACTTAAACAGTTTTATTGGTTTTTCTGAAATGGATTGAAAATTGAAATCAAAATTCAATTTCCAATTTCGGATTTCAAGTAGAATCCCACGCTGTTTTAAGATATCTGGGTAATTTTTGTAACTCTAGTGTGAACTAATGGACTAATTAGGTCAGTACTCAGTACCCTTTTTTATTTAAATTATAAAATGTTAAAAACTTGATGGTTAGTGATACTAAAAATATCATGGGCAAGTACAAAAAAAGAGACAATCTTATTCAATTTTATAAGCAAGTATCAGAAGAATCGCCGTCATCCATTTTGTGCTGTAGATTGTAGATTGTTGAGAATTAGTATTGCGTATTATACATGAACTTTGCTGTGATATAATATAGCATACATAATATTTGTATTTTGTATTTCTATGTAATGATAATGATAGTACTACTTATACATGCACATGAGCTGAATTGAGTTGAGTTGAGTTGAGACTACGACAGAGAGTAAAAGCAATTGTACAGAGATAATAGCAAAAAAAAAGCAACACCATTGCTGAAACTTAACAATGAGCACGCATTCTATAGACAGATCTGAATACATATATTGAATATACTGTACTTAGTCATGTATCTTTATAGATGCTCTATCACATTTACATTCACATTCACATTCAGCTTTAGAAAAGTGAGAGAGAGAGAGAGAGATGCAGTCTGACAGCGTTATGTTCTCTGCTCACGTCCAGTTCTCTCTCATTTTTAGCTATATATGTTATATGGAATGTGTGTCATGGTCGATTCGCAATTCTGTCTGTGTGAATGTATGTGTAAGCGAGTATACTGTGTATAGTGTACAGTGTGTGCAGAATACATATTTGTATACGAGTTGTATAATGTATACTGTAATGCTTAGCGCTGTACCTGCCATGTATAAAATGCTTGGAATTCATTTTCTCTGTACTCATGCCTACATTAACATTTTGATGATGTTGTACTATGTTATAATAAATAATGTAGCATATATTTATTATATTATTACGAATAGGAACAAACACCCCCTCACTCTCATTTATTTATTACATGATACATGAGAAATTGTTACAGAAAGCCCCCATCTCTCTCACTCTCTCTGTATTTCTCTCTGTATTTCAAATCAAAAGTGTAATGCATTAAAATAATGTGTGCCTCTGCGAACTCAAACATTGAATTTGAATTTGAATTTAAAACTGAAACTGAACGACTGTAACTAGTAACTAGATAAAAATAAGAAAATATTATTGAAAACTAAAACATTAAAATTATGTTAGTCACAAGTCATAAGAAGGCAATATTATTCAAAGATTTATATTCATATTTGTATTCATATTTGTATTCGCATTCGCATTTAGACAGTGAGGATGATGGTCTAAAATAGATAAATAATAAATACATAGACATATTATGTCATCCATTTTCTTTTATTCTATTTTTGTCAATTCATCCATACTGCATACTGCAAAATAGAAAGAGAGAGGATTTTATTTTCATGTGCGAAGTCTATCTTAGTTTTGTCAAACTTATGTAAGTATGCATTATACTTGGTGAACGGGCGACATCCAATTGTTGCCCAAAAGTTGAGACACGAGTCAAGTTTGGTTTGGTTTGAAGAAAGAGGACGGATGTAGGAACTTGCACAAAGATGCTCGTCATCATATTTTCCAATATTTGTTATTTGTATAATATATTTATACATTTGTGCAATCCTTCCTTTAATTCCTGTACAGACTATTTATGTAACTTTGTAGGCTGGTTGGGTTTGGATTGGTTTGGTTTGGTTTGACTTGCTCAACTAGAAACTAGACTTTACTTAATGTTTATGCAAATGTTAAATATAATGATACTCAAACATGGAGAGGGAAAGAAAGAGTGAGGGACTTATCTAAAAGTCACAAATCACAAATCATAAGGCGTATTTGTATTTGTTGTATATGTAGTATTTGTATTGTTATTGTCAAGATTGAAATATTGATTATTTATTTGTATCATGATAATTTTCACAATATTATGGCATTCATTGAATTTCCATTGGAGTGCATTAGTGCTTGGTGAATTGGGAATTGTTCAGGATGATTTTAGAAATACAAAGGGATTTTTAAATTCTGACAATATTTTGTAATAATTTATTTTATGTTTTTACGCTATGCTGCGAATCCTGCATTGCATTAACTACTTATAAATATAAATAGTAATGGCTATTTTGTAGTAGTATTTTTATACTTACCTACCCTCTTTGAATGGCTTAATTTTCCTTTCAACTTTCAACACTAGACACTAAAATAGAAGGATAATAAAATAGTGGGCAATTTCAATATTATGTCTTTGTACAAGACAGGCTGTTGCTTGTTGCTTGTATAATTTATATTTTCTATTGACTTGTGTCTGATGTGTCTTGAGTCTTGAGTCTTTTTTAAAAGGCGTGCAGTTTCATGTTTCATGTATGCAAAAATAAATGGAAAGAAGATATTATTGAATTATTTAAATTGGTATATTTTTGAATGTCTATAGTGTTTAAGTTGAGAGGATTTAAATGGAGTGAGAAGATTTTATTAGTTTTATTAATCCTGCAGAAAATAGTAAATACAGATAAAGTTGTGTGTGTATGGGCTTTTGGTACTGGTTACATACAGTGTACATGTATGATGTTGTGTATCAATAATAATAATTATGATAACTTTTAAAATTGGATGAATGTTAAATTTAAAATGACAACAAGCTAAAATGATTTTTTTATTAATTTGAATTATACAGCTGTGAGAGCAGACCGGATGCGTGGAGGAAGAAATAAATTTGGACCCATGTACAAAAGGGATCGGGCAAGGAAATTACAATTGATGAGACAGAGACAACTAGCCGTTCAACAAGCTAGACATCAAGGGATAAATATAATTTCAGATGTTGGTATGTCATATAGTCCAAACCATTCTCCTTATGTGAATCAACAAGGAGTCACTATTAAACAAGAGATACAAATACCTCAGGTACGAAACCATTCAGTGTTCATATTTCCCTTGACTTGATATATTTAGGATCATGATTTAAAATTCAAAGTCAAGATTCAAGACTAATCAACGGACTATAAATTCCTCGTGTATTTCAGGTGTCCTCATTGACATCATCTCCAGATTCCTCTCCATCACCTCTTGCCTCAATGGGAATGGTGAATGGTCCATCGGGCATTAACTTAGCAGACCCCAAGGTAAGAGTAAGTTGTTGTGTTACTCTTGTTTTTGAGGCCTCTTTTTAATTCAGTTTATTAGAATAATATACTGAAACAGTGCAAAACTAATGGGTATTTTTTGGTTCATTTTCTTCCTCTTGTTTCTCTCACAGATTTGGGCAACCTCTTCCACATCACCAAACTCACACTCACCCTCTTCAAAGGCATTCGTCTACGATCCTAATCATCAAACTGCCAATAATAATAACAATAACAACAACAACGCTTCCCTCGTAAGTCAAAACTCTCGTAGGAGCGACTCCAATCAGGTTAGTTTGAGTTAACAGAATCGAATAGTACTTGAAAATCAAAACTCAAAAATCACAATTCAATTTTTTTATATATTATTATTTCATATTTTGTACAAATTTGATTTATTTACATAATATTTTCTTAAGAGTTCTTAAAAATCCCGTGGTACATAAATTGACACATACAAAATGTCAAGTACTCAAGTTTTTTTTATTATCGATCCAATCATTGTTTTTTTTATAATTGTAGTTATTATTATGATGTTCATTCTTACAATTATTTACACTTGTGATAATTCTCTGTGGAAAAAAGATTCTATTACCTTAAAACTAAACCTTGGTGGCATTCAGTCTGATATAAAAATTAAACGTTGAAGTTCAGATCTGTATATTAATAATATGTGTATGATAGTTAATGATTACTTGTGTGTGTGGGAATGCCCGCGATATGTAAAATGTAAATGAGTAATTGAATGATGATGATGAACCAAATGAATTTTACAGGGCCAACTAATCACCGTCCTGGAGACAAATTCAAACCCTCATAATTCAAATAACAACAATAACCCACCGGGAATGGGAGGAAAGATGCCTCCACTTATTCGAGATCTTTTGACCTCCGTCGATGATAAGGAGTGGCAAAACTCTCTATATAATCTTCTTCAGAACCAGACGTACAACCAGTGTGAAGTTGATCTATTTGAACTCCTATGTAAAGTTCTGGATCAAAACCTATTTGCTCAGGTTGACTGGGCCAGAAATTCCATCTTCTTCAAAGACCTTAAGGTTAGTGGAGTTTTTGTCTATAATTCCTCATAATTTCATCCAGTTTCACTTTCATATATAAACACATAAGCGTCTTAGTCTCATTTAGTGTTTACAGTCAACATTTTCATCTTGATGATTACAATCTATATCTATAATATTCAATCTGCTCATAGTTCATATATAATTTATTATCAAGTTATCAAATATTTTAGGCAGATTTTTATCATGAATTCAATTTTTTTCTTAATGAATCCACTAATATTAGTAAAAAGTTGGAAATTGCATACAAAAATATTCCTTGTCACATAAAATATGAGAAATGAAAAAAGGGGAAAAAAATATATTTGTACCAGTTGGAAAATTGTCATATCTAGTATCTAGTATCTAGTGCACATGTATGATATATTTAATTTGAATTGTCCTATAAAAAACACAAACTAGAAACTAGACTAGAAATTTATAGTAAATAAATGATGATACATGGAATGAAGAAAACCTAAAAAAAATAAAAGAGAACGCAACGTTCTATTCCAACTCATTCACTCACTCTCTCTCGCTCACTCTCACTCTCACTCTCTTTGCAGAAAAGGCCTTGATCTGGATGCTAGTGGTAACCTACTAACCGCTTATGCGAGAGAGAGACAGAAAGAAAGAGAGAGCCAATGTGGGTTATGGTTATGGAAAGTAAATAGGTTTGTCCTATTAAAAGAGTCTACACTCTACACTGTACACTCCACACATATTGTAACCCATATCTCTGTTTTCTACATATTCACTATTCTGTCTCTCTTTTCATTCCATTCCATTCACGCACCCAATTATATACAACGACAACTAACATGAAAACGAAAACGACAACGACAGCAACTCATGTCGGTACCAGTGGATTAGGTTACGATTTACTATGTTATTATTTTTATATTACATTATATTTATTACTCCGAGAAGCATATGAATGAACAAACGAATGAATGAATGATTGAATATGAAATGAAGAAGACGTGGAAAACAGACTAAAGAAAAGAATTTATTAGAAACAGAAAATGGATAGATTAGAAATATTTACTTTTTTTTTATACCTATAATCTATAATATGCAAGACACAAGATTATTATTATTAGAAATAATAAGTCTCAAAATTTAAATAGAACAAAAAAAACAAAACCCAATTGTACAAGATACAAATTGTCTGGCTAATATATATTTTAGCGAAAAGTGAGGAATAATTATTATGTAGAACATAATGTGTCTTCTATACTTATAGTTGTCTGCACATTATACATATTTTTATATTTAGTCTCCGATTTCATGTTCTATATTTTATTGCGGTTGTGCGTAGTGGATTTGAGTAAAAAGGAACAGAACTGAGCTGAGCTGAGTTGATTTGAGTGGGGAATTCTGATATTCTGATATCAATATTATGTACCACATATAAAAACAAAGTAGCGTTGAATATTGAGTATTGAGCATTGAGCATTGAGGATTGAGAATTGAGTAGATATGTAAGTGTGTGTGAGCGGACTAGGCTCACTGGCGATCCAGTATTTACTATGTATCCATCAGAAATAAATGTAGTATAGTCTATATAATATATGTATATGGATAGTGGATAGTAGATAGTAGTGGCATCCTGGTTGTCTTTTTCTACGTAGTACGGAGTACAACCCGGATTCGGGTTCGGATTCTACTATACAACATAGCTATAACATGTACAATGTATAGTATACAGTTTGTAGTATATCCTAGCTCCGAGCCAACAGCAATGTATCACGACTCTAGACTCTAGACGTATAGAATATAGAACGTAGAATGTAGAATGCCTTCTCTTCGTCGTATCGTATCACTTGTTTTTTCATTGCATGTCCCACTCCGATAAAGACAAAGTCGTCTCCGACCGAGGCAAAAGTAGGCCAAACAGTCCGAAGAATGATGTACACAACACACTCTGTATCTTTCTCTCTCACAGACACATATAAATATACTGTTTAGATGTATATTTTGTATATTGTACATGCACTCCATATAATATTATATAGAGTCATACTTACCCGCGTTCATTTCCAAGTTCCAAAGAGGAACTTTCTTTACTGTCTTTCTCTATTTTTCCCAGTTCAGTTATTATTCTATTGCATTGTATTGTATTGTCAAATATAGACAAGTAGAAACATCAACAAAACGTCCGTCGTTCGTTGTACATTGGACGTATCCAATCCAATCCAATCCAATAAAACAAGTGCATACTTGTACTTGTTTTTTTTCTCGTCTATTCCTATTCTTTTGTAACATTGTATGTGTACTGTATAGGATAAACTGTCGGCTGTCGGCTGTCATAGTTTAAGATGATTTCATTGGGAATGTACAAATAAAACATTCTCCATCTATCTTAACGTACTTACTCTATAATAGGGATATTTTGCCATTCTATGCCAAGCCAGGCCAAGACAAGACAAGCGCCAATTAGCGTAGAAATTGTAATAAATGTATGACATTTACATAAAGTCTATGTATAAAATAGAAAATTGCCCTGTTTTCTTTTATTCTACCATCATTCCGATTCTCATTCTCCTTCCCTTCAGAATCCATTGTCTCAAGTCTCAAGTCTCAATTGTATTTTATTTTATAGAGATTAGAGATGCAACAAATTTACAACAGAAATTGGGCAAACATGCGGGAGATTCTAACATTCTAGAATCTAGAGTACAATTTGATGCAATGAAAAATGAAAAGTATTTAGGTTTTAGGTTTCTTTTTAAAAATGTAGAGACAAATTCTTTTCTCTAAAATTCCCCTCCTTTATCAACTCATTTTCTAACGTGAATTTAAATTGCAAGTGTGTATTTTGAATTTTGAGACATGATAAAACTTTGGGTAAAGTAGGATTTTGTGAATTTTGAATTTTGATCAAATTTATTTTTGTCCCATTTATTTATTTCTACATTTTGGATTTTAGATTGTAGATATTTGAAGGGCTAAATTGAATTGAATTGCAGTAATTATTTTAGAATCAAGTGTATAAAAAGGCTGAAAATTAAAGGGACTTTATAATACTCTATACTCTATGGAAATAAAAGTGTTCAAAGTGATGGATTATTATTTATTATTCTAATGGTGGAGGATCTATTAAGTAAAAATTCCACTTTCAAGGATGCGACAAAAAGAGTGTTTGGTGTTTGAAATGCAGTGTAAAGAGTAAAGAGTAAGGTATTAAATGGATATGTACATAATGTATGATGTATGCAGTTGTAAATTATATGACTGAATTGAATTGGTGCTGATAATTGATAATGAGGAGAGATGAGGATGGGAGAGAGACTGCTTATTATTCTTGGACTTTTCTGGGTTTCATGTTGAGTTTTGAGGATTGTGTAATCCTGTGAGTGTGTAGTAAGTAAGTAAGTAATAAATAAATAGAGATTTAACGATTCATAGCACAGGCAGACATGTAATATATTATATTATATTATGTTGTATTCCTTCGATTAGTGTGTATTATGTATTACGTATTAGTCGCTTAGTTGAATGGTGAATGATGAATGATGAATGGTTGAAAAACGTCTTCACTTTCACTTTTCGTCGTCCATCAATGATATATTATTGTAGAATTTGTACATGTCTATTGTCTATTGACTATGGACTATGCCCAGTATATAATGTATAATAATATCAATATCAATGAGTGAGTGGGTATAAGTGTACCTATTTTAGGGTTGCATTTTATGTACAAAATATAACCTTGTAATTTGTTGTCGACATGTTGAACATTTATATATGAATGTGAATATTTACACTTGAGTCTTGAGTCTTGAGTCCCTTCGTCTGTCTCAGTTTGAGTCAACAAACAAGGGTCTGTCGTCTGTCCACTGTCCATGTATCATGTTGTCATTTTTATTTACATTTTTTCGCTACCAAAAATAAAATACGTACAACAATACTGCCCATCACTACATATTCTGCCTTGAAGGGATGAGTATATAAGAAATGAGAAAGCACACACGTGAGTAAATATACACACGTAATTGACACAATTGAGTATCGAGTATTGAGTATGCATATTTATTTTTGTTGTTTTGAATTTTGAATGAACATTATTATTATTCTTATATTTTCTTATATTTTCTTCCTCTCCTCTTTTTTCTTCTTCTTCTTTTTCCCTTTTCTTGTCTTGTGTCTTGTTTTCATGTGAAATGTAAAATGTCAAGTTGTTCAGGATTCCTCTTAACTCCTAAAGGATGAAAGGGAAAAGGAAAAATAATAGTAATAAAAACTACGTACGTATTACATATGCTGGATTATGCGACAAAGGACACGGGATGGTCAGAAAAGTGGAGGAGAGTGACATTTTTTGGGAGGGATTACTATTTTCCATTTACTATATTATAAAATATTATTTCAATTTTTATTATTTATTACACTGTATATTATATAATATTATGCAGTGTAAAGTATATTGGTATAGTGTATAGTGTATAGTAGGAAACGGACAAGAAGAGTAAAAAGTAAAAGGTAGAGTGAAGGAACGTCTCGTATCTAGTCTCTATCTATGTGTAATACAAAACACATTGTATACATAATATTATCATGTTTCCCTAGTCCAGAGTCCAGGCCATAGAATTTACATTTCATACTAAACCGAACCAGACCAGACCAGCCCAGACCACAGACTAGTAGACGACATACATAGACTTGTATGACTCATAAAGTAAAATGGGTCACTAGGTCTTCTTTCTTCGGTTGATGCTTGAAGCTTCAGCGGCTGTTTGCACCGCTCCCGATTCCAACTCCGACTCTCTCTCTCTTTCTTTTGCTCACTCTCTCTTTCTTTCTTTCTCTTTCTCTGTCTCTTTCGCTTATCCGTTTCATGTTCCATAGTGTTCCAAGTGGAACTAGTGCATAATATACATGGCCGTAGTATATGTGCATAGATTATTCATTGTACATTGTACATGCATTCCACTTTCTACATAAAGTATAAACTCCCTCTATAAAATGAGATAATAATAATAATATGAATCAAGTTTAGTATTCTGTATATTGTATCCCATCAAGTTGCTTCTTCAGTCTTGAGTCTTGAGCCTTCTTTTTTTTCAAGTTGCAACTTATTTTACATATTATTTGAGACGGAGTCGGAAGAAAAATAGATACAAGATACAAAGTATAAAAAGTGTCCGCGTATATATGTGTATGCAAAGTATAGATATGTGATCCGGATGATCATAAAAATAAAAGTTTGAAAATAGGCCAGATCATAGATGTATGCAAAGCACTAGAAAACAGAAACCATAAGACACAAGACAGAAAACGCACCATCCTCCTATTTCTGATCTATTCTTTATGCATCTACAATCTACATACTGTCTATCCACTATCTAGTCTAGAGTCTAGAATTCAGAATCTAGAATCTAGAGTCTATCTCATATTTCATACATCTATCATCCATATGAACATGAAGTTGCCCTAATTTTTATACGCACCTTCCTTCCTTCCTTCCTTCATTCCAGTTTTCCCTTTATCTCTTGCTTTTATTTTTTGTGGTTCAAGTTGAAAGAAGGAGAGAGAAAAGGAGCGAGAGTGACCAGTATTATATTTATATTTATTATACGTCAAAAAGTCTAGAAAATTTCAGATTTACAAGTCCAAAATCATTCACTGGATTTTTACAGATATTCTTGTGACTTGTGACGAGTTTTCTCTTTTACAATAATATTATGTCTCATGTATGGAGTATGGAATACGGAGTAGCGTTAGCGTCCTTGTTCAGAGTTTTATGCAGGATGATCATTGGACATTGGACATTGGAGAATTTTATAGGTTTCTGTCGTCATCATTGTCCTTCCATTTTGATGTGTGACATTTTATATTTTATATACTCCATTTTTATTCCGTATTTATCTGGGGAGAAAATATAAAACCTAAAATCTAAATCCTATTTGATAACATGTCCAGTTTGAACACGTATTTTGCATCGAGGATTGATGTTGAGTTATGATTTATGATTGAAGATTGTATCACGCATCAAAAGTCAAAGACTTTTGAATTTTGAATAAGTCTGATCAAAACAAATCACAATATGTTACAAACTAGTTTTATTATTTTATTTTTTAATAGTTGACCTGTTTTACAATTAAAAATTAAAGTCAATGTGAACGTGAATGTAAACATAATCAGTGGAGTAGAAATTGGAAACTGGAAATACAACACGTGGAGAGTCCATTCATTCATCATTACAACTTACAACCTTTTGTTTTTACATCTTTGCGAATTTGTTTGCAGCCTCTCTCAGTTCATTTGAATATTGAATATACTGTAAACTGATTAGCCGTTTAGTCGGTAGTTGGTCGATCGGTCGGTAGGCCAAGTGCACAAGTTTACACATGTATTTGAACCAGAGCAAGTAGAAGCATTTTCTATCATTTATAAATTCTGCATACATGCTGTATGCACATTTGTACATCTGTAACATGATCATAAAAGGAAATTTAAAAAAGTAATGTGAGGACGTAAAAAATTCTGTTGATTCGATTCTAAAAGGTGATAAGTAATAAGTAATAAGTCGGTGTATCAAAAAGCAAGGAGCAAACACTAAACATGAAACAAAAAGGATAATAATAAAGTAATTGGTCGCATTGAAGTAGCATTGAACGAGATGATGTTGATTGTTAATTGTTATTGTTACTGTTAGGTTATCAGAATCAAAAGATAATATTTTTCCTCAGCTCGTATTCAATATTCACAGTCAAGATTCAAGTATGTACAATTTACAGGTATTTGTATTACTAGTTCATGTTTAGTTCTTCTATTCTGCACTGTACATTCTACACTCTACACACAGCAAGTTCACATGTGAATACTGTATGTGCTATTCCGTTCTTGATGCCGTTATTATTTCTCTAAAGAATACAAAGAATAAAAAATAACTTTACCACGTGCGAGGACAACTTCTTTACTAATAATTCTCAGTCCCTCCATCATTATCATTATCATCATCATGATCGTCGTCGTCATTATATTTTGTATATGCGATATGAATATTAGCATTCTTCATTCTTCTGTACAGTACTTTGTTTTAGTTATAACGTTTGAAGGATTTTTCTGAACGTGTGCAGCATCTATTTTATGTGTACGTCTACAACTACGTTTGCGTGTACATTATACAGTGTACCGTGCAGTGTACAAGTATTCCAGCAAATTGACATCATTTTTTCCTCTTTTCCATGAATTCTAGTACGAGATGATAATGATGATAAAGTCCAAGACAGAATGATGAGTATGAATATGAGTACAAGTATGAGAAAAAGTATGGGAAAGGACATTCTATTTTGTTTTGTTTTTCCTTTTTTACATTCATCTGGGATCTTTGCAAAATACATGTCTTTTTTAAAGTTTCAAAAGTGTTTGCAGCTGTTATCAAGTTGTTATGAAGTTGTTAATAGTTTGATGTTTGGTCAAAATCAGATTTGAGAGCAAAGGAAAAAAATATGATATGAGATCAAAATTTATGGCAAGATTTATCTTTTTACAAAGCAATGGTAATGACAGTAATAATTAGACTACGTTGAGGATATTTTTTATTATTATTATTTTGGAGTTTGGAGTCAGGAGAAAAAAATAAGAGTCTATGAAAATTCTTTGCACTTTGAGGAAAAAACGTGTGGAACTTTAACATTGGACTTTGGAAAAAAAGAAAAAAGGTTTTGAACATTGTTATGTAATCATTGCTAAAGTATTGCAATTTTATTCTGTCTCTACAACTCTCCTCTCGTCTTGAATATTGAAGACGCTGAGTGAATAAATGAATGAATGGAATTGGGATGGGAAACCTTCAAAAATTCCATAGAGTTCTTTGAAAAGAGAAGAGTCCAATATTCTGCACCTAAAAATAATATTACACTGTATTTTACTATGTACTACCTACTTGGCTATTTACTATTTAGCATTTAGCATTTAGCATCCCGTGCAATGACAATCACATGAAACTATAAATATGAAAAAATGGGAATTCACCAAAATAAATGATTGGCTGAATCAAGTAATTGTTGAATTTGTGTCCATTGTCCATTGTACACCTCTGAGCACGAACACGAGCTGACAGACAGAATGCTAATGTTGATTGTTGATCAAAGATTACAAGAATTATAAAAATTATAAAAAGAGTTGAGCGAATGATGAGATTTTTCTTGAAAAGTCTAAAAATATCTATACATATTACCATTTACCATTTCCATTAAGTTTTCTGATTCCTTGTCCATAAAATATCCATGGAAAGAATTAAAATTAAAATTAGGATTAGGCTCAGAATGGAACTTGGGCTGAAAGCAGAGAGAGGCAAAAATGAAATAGTAAATAATCCTATAAACAAGAAACAAGATGATAATATGTATAAAATAAATGACGAATAACGATTCACCTTGGAACCCAGCCGGTTAGATTGGTTATTGGTTGCTTCCAAAAAAACAAACAAAAACAAAAACATCACAGCTGTTTACAAGTGAGAAGTGAAGCATCATTACAAAGTCCAAGTCTTACATCTCGATCTTGTTCAGTACACGAGTACTACCTATATTTTTTAACGCGTAATTGTAGTCATAATTGTTCCATACGTGTATGTGTGTAGAAAAAAAGAGGTGGGAAAATCTTCATGTAGAATAATTCTCTCTCTGTCTCTCTCTCTCTGGTCTCTGGGAAGAAAAACTAATATTAAACATGATAATAATGAGAGTAAGAAAGGGAATGTGGTATGTAGAATGTAGAATGTACGTTAGTGTGTGGATTCTTAAAGAATTTCTCATTCATACGCTATTGTTATGCATTCTGTATTCTGTTCAAGTACTGAGTAGTAATATGCGTGAATATGTATGTATTGTGTATTTGATGGGATATGTGATGTGGTGAGGTAAGATTTGTAGTCAATTCTCAATCTCTCCCCCAATCACTCACTCACTCTCTCTCTCTCTCCTCTCACTATCTCTTCTCCCTTCTCCCCCTCTCGTTTTCATGTCTAATAAGTAATAAGACGAGATGCATAATATATCGTGTAATTGCGTATGTCATTGACCCAATTTCTGCTTTGGAGAAAAGATGTCAAGGTAAATGGAAAAAAAAGAGAACGAGTGGATGAGTGAGTACTTTTGATTTAATTTAATGCTATTATGTTACCACTCATGATGTGGCTCTCCAATCTACACTATAGTCTACAGTCTACAATCTACAGCCTACAGCCTGATTATACACCAAACTGTACTATTATCATGATAATGATAAGGATAATGATGCTAAAGACAATATATCATTATTATCACCATTATCATCTAGTATCTCGTTTTACACCAATAGTAATATGACAATGTCTGTCATTTTTACTCGGTTGAGATGAAATATCTGTCTGTGTCATGTATCATGTAATGGTAATTGTTTATTGTTTATTGTGTATTGTACATGTCGATTAGTTATTCTTCACAATTCACAACCCACACACTACTATTTTTTTTCGCTATTTTTACAAAATCCTCTCTCCATTTTTTAATTGCAACATAATGCATAATACAAGATATAAGACTGTACGACTAGGGTTGTCATTTCAATTCAGTCACTGAGTACTTGGTTACTTATTGGAATTTGGAATATGTATAAAATAACAGGCTAAGCAATTGATACAGTCTCTGTTCATGTCATTTGTCATTTTGCGGTTTATTCAGTATTCAGCTCACGGTGGAAAAGGGCATTTTTTGTTTGTTGTTTTGTTGTCGGTTTAGTAAAGTTCATTATTTTTATTATAAGTCTTGAAAAGTCAAAGTCCAATCCTGTTACATGTTGACACCTGAATTTGAATTTGAATTGAAATTGAAATTCGACTTTGACTTTGACGCTGAGGTTGACGTCATTTCATCTGAATTTCATGGAGATGAGAATTAAATTACAAATACCAAGTAGATTTTTAACCATGTTTGATTTATGAAATACAATCTACCAGGTAGCTAAAGGAATATGCACAATGCACACAATGTGCAAAGGACAATGGACAATATATTTCATCATAAACAAAGAATTCTAGTAGAATGGCAAATTTTATCCACAATCATTGATTTTGAGTATTTAATTACAGTTGTTGTAGTCAGTAGGCAGAGGCTGAAAGTTCTCTGTGACAATTGAAATTGGATTATTTATCTCTGTACATGTGTACATATGATTTGGATCAGCTGGAGAGTCGAGAGTCAGCTGATTCTGATTCGGACTCAGATTGAGTTGGTCTAGTGTTGTAAGTTGAGTGATGTGTGGTGAAATTCCTTTGATGGGATCTTTCACATGAGTAAACTGTGCAGTTTGCTTCCTTGATCTATATCTATGACAAATGACGAGTACATGATGCATAGCGTATGTGCGTACGTTTTTGCATTTGTGTTTTGTTGAATTTCCGCTTTGGGTAAAAGGTAAAAATATAACAGAGAGTAGAGAGTAGATTAGAATGGAATTAAATAGGTAGTATCGTAATCGTAGTGGCAAGTGCAATTAACTCTGCTCAACTCGATTCAATTCAATTCAATTCAGTTTAGCTTAATTCTGAAAATTGGATTTGAATTTGAATTTGAATTTTATCATTACACAGTCGGCAGTCATGAGTTTCTGGAGGTAGGTGGCAATTGGCAATAGGCACATGAAATTTCCTCTACTTTTCAGGGAGACGGAGATTTTGTACAAAAAAGTTTTATTTGATCTTTGGTTGGGTTGGGAAGGTTGGACAATAGAAATTAGAAATTGATCTGTGGTTTAATACAGTACAAAATACAAAGTAGAAAAGTACTTGAATACAGATACAAATACGCGGAATAGTTTTCTACGTATGTGCAATGTGTATTGTGTGGCGTAGATACAGCATACAGAATACAGCTTGCAGTTGTATGCGAATCACATTATAATTTTGTAAAGGAAGCTCAATTTTGAAGGTCTTTTTCTATTTTTCTCTCCTTATTTATTTCTCTCTCTCTCTCTTTCGTTCTTTCTTTAGTTTGTTGATATTCCATAGGGAAATATATTGTTTGATCCTCCATTTCTCCATTTCTTGACTGTTTCTTCCTTTTCATTCCTTATTTCTTCCAATTGGAATTTTCAATTCCACCTATATATTTTTTTTCTACAAAGATGTAGTTCGTGTGTATTGTTTGTGTTGGCATATTATATGAATGCCGAATGACGCCTTGATTCTTGATTCTCATTACCAACCAGAACTGTTCAGAACATCACTGGATTCTGACTCCTGGATTTTGTATTCTAGGTTCTAGATTCTAGATCCTTGATGCTAGATATTTTAAATTTTGTACCTATATTTGTCTCCCACAGTTGTAAACTTGGACGACAAACTACAAAATACAAACCATCAGGATTTTATTCTTTCTGTCCATGAAATGAATTCATGAGATTATCATGAAATCACTCAATTTCAAATACATTTATTTAATTAGACTTGCAAATTGCCAAAGACGCTATTTGTTGAAATCTTGAATTTAGATATCGTCGATGTAATTCCAAAACCGGCTTTGTGCAATGTCTGTAACATTGCACAAAGCCGTTTTTGGAATTACATAGACGATATAACACATTCTAGTTTTCCCCCCTCATGATCCCACTTCAATTTTTCCCACTTATTTACTCTATACTTTTATCCATCAACTTTCTTGTAGTCTTCAACACTTAGTTTGATAGTGTTTTGAGTTGAATCATGAGTCTTGAGACTTGAGACTCTCCCCGTAACCTTGGATATTGAGTATTGAGTATCCGCAGTCCCTTCCTTTTCTCACTCCACACTCCACACACATTTCGGATTAATAACCAGAAACTCCAACTCCAACTGTCACCTAATTCATCACACAGTAGACAAAAGACGATTCATGTGTAGTACGTGGCAAATTGTAACTGATGAAGAAGGAAATGAAATGTGGATGGAGGAATTGTTAATGGGATAAAAAATATGATAAACTCTAAACCTATATGTAGAAAATATGGATAGAAACGAATCCTTCACAAAAAGTAGGAAGAACATACATGAAGAACATACATGCATGAAACATTTATTTTGTACCTATGGATTATGGATTTCTTTGAAGGCTTTTCAACTACATCCTCGCACATTACACATTACACAGTCATTTGAACCGTGTAAATTAACGAATCCGTTCCGAGAAAAAGAAGTGTACGAGATTGGTGTTGGTGATGGAAGAAAGGAGAATGTCAATTATTGTATATAACATGGAAAATGGAAAATAAAAGTGTGCAAACTACAAACTAATCCAACTACGTAATTCACTGTAAAAAGTGTTAAGTGTAAAGTGTACAATTTACAGCGTATAATTTGTATTTTTGTATATGAAGATTGTGCAAAATATAATAACGTGGATGTGGATGTTTGTTTGTTTACCCTCTTGGTTATATCTGTATATCGTACATTTGATCCTTTGCCATTTGTGGAACAGTTAGATGTGTAATATCAAAGTAGCAAATACGTAAGCAGATATAGATTATATGAGTCAATTTTTCATAGAAACAGAAACAGTTGCATACACAATGCACAATGCAAAATACACATAGACAGATGGATGTATAGATAATAGATATGTAGATAGATGTGCGAATGTTACAGAGAAAAAATAAACAAAAGTTAGTTTATCCTCATTTTACTTGAATCTTGAGTCTTAAGTCTTAAGACTTGAACTGCATCCATTCTTTTTTCCTCCATCTTTCTTTCTTTCTTTGTGGAAATGCACCTAGTTTGCCCAGTTCTGCACTTTGAATTGAATTTGAATTTGCACCTTTGGATTATTATTATTACGGGGCAATGAAATGGCTAATTGTATATTGTATATGCAAAGGGTTGTTAACATGAGTTTACTTTTAATGTAAACATTCCTTGTTCTACCCATCTATCTATAATCTATAAATAATACTGTTTGATAAACATATGTACTTTTTGTATATTTATTATTTATACTTACTGGTCATGTTGCTGGCTAGTTCATTCTCCTTTTCATCCTCTACAGTTTAATAAGTATTTTAACTATGGCAAATATCAAATGTGCATTTTGTGTGTATTATATTGATAGATGCATATGTAGTGTGTACATGGTAAATTACGTACTGCATACTGGATACTGCAGTTTGGCTTCCCTCTTGATTTTATTTTGTTTTACTTTACGTTTGACGTTCCTTTCCATTTCATCAATATCCAAAGTTTCCTCAAGTTCGGGTGCATAGTGAACAGAGAATAGATATTAGATATGAGGCTTGGAATTACCCAGGGAGAAGGTAACCTTCAAATTCTTATTTTTGATCTCCGTTCAATAGTCAGTAGTCCATCCTGATTTGTGGCTGGTGTGCTGTATTTTGTATCTTGTATTTTGTACATTGCCTGTTGTACGTCAGTATTCTTTGAATTTTGAATACATGTAGATTGTACATTGTAGATGAATGACTCATTATTCATTATAGACTTTGAGATACTCAATACTCAATCCTACATGATATATTTTACACGGACAATTACAATTACAAGAGGACTGTTTGTCCATCTAGCTATCCAGTCATTTCCAGGATTTATACAGAATATAGACAGTTTATACTTTATAGTTTATAGTGTTTCATGTAGGTACGTTTGTCATTTTCCTATTTTTCACCATAAAGTGACCATTGACGTAAATTCCTTTGGGTACTTGTTTCAACTGAACAAGTCCATGTCCAATAATTCCATGTCCAGTGTTCAAAATAGATACAAAGATGTAAAGCGTAACTTGTTGATCATTGTAGTGGAAGAGAGAGAGAGAACCCTTTTTCCTTTCATTTTATTTATTTTTATCCTTTTCCCTTTCTGATTTGCATAGTATGGTCAATACTCAATACTCAATAGTTCCAGGCTCCAGGCTCCAGTGAGAATTGAAAATTCTCTACAACCAATTCACATCTTTTCTTTGTATGTACAACTATTGATGAATGTTTCTTGAGCGTTGAGCGTTGAGAGCTGATCACTTGAGTCTTGGGTAATCCAGTGATTCGATCCAGTTCAATGTCAACCTTTCATTTTCTTTTTGGTTTTTCTCTGTACATTTTCTTGTTCTAGAAATTGACAAAAATATAGTCGTTGTAGGACCATGGGCGTATGTATTTGAAATTTGAAATTTGAAGCATGGAGCATCGATATGGATATTTATGGAAAAACCTATAAATAGAAATCCTGTGTGTGCTTTTCTGGCATTTGTTCGTATATCTACAAAATATAAACTACAAAGGAACAAATGCAAGTGTAAAAATTCATGCAAGAAAAATCTTGTTCATAATCTTTCAAAAACATACATAATACATTTTGGATTCTACATTGTAGATTGTAGATACATTCAATATAAATTATTGGCCTTTCACTTTCACAGGCTTTATATTTGTCGACGATCCACAATTGTAGATTGACGAATCGACGACCAACCATTTGATTTGTATTTCTATTTAGAATTTTGTGGGTTGGTTGTTTATGATTTGGAGCATTGGAGTTTGAAATGGATGTGATTTTGATTTTGATTTGTACTACATAGCACATAGCACACACACAGTGTATAGTGTATAGTACAGTAGTTTGTACTTTTGTCATGCATATTGTTTATCGTTTATCGGAAAAGTTTGGAAGTTTGGGAAGGTTACTGTATGGAAATAACTTTTCTTTTGTTTATTATTATGCACAAAATCTACACTACACGTTCTCATATTTGTCGTGGATAAACTTCCTTCCTTTATTCTTATTCTATATTCTTATTCTATATTCTATATACATATCTACATACATGTGTACATGTACAATGTACACACGCTCCTCTCGTACTCATAAATACAAGATGAAATATTAAATATCACATCGTACCATATTATTATAATATGACACGATTGTGTAAAAAGTAAAAATAATAATAAATAATAAATAGTTGTAATTGACAATTCATTTGTTAAAAGTTGATCATCAAAAATAAATAATAATAATAGTAATGGTGATGATAAATAGGGTTCTAAAAGATAATCTTGCTCATGTTTATTATTTGCTTGATATTGATAAGAGAAGTAAATATAAATAAATACGCAAAATGTACGAGTAAAGGACAAGTTTATCCCGTGTCACGTGTCATACTTTTGTTTTGCTTTGTTTTCCCACCTTTCTATTTTCTTCTTGACAATCCTGCAAATGTATAGATAAATATTGTAACGTACGACGTACGACACGTTACATTTATATTATATATATTATAATTTATAATATTACATATCCATTACGTATTTAAATCTACTCCCTGATCAATCATTTTTGAACGGTGTTCAGTGTACAGTTCCATTGCTTGCTCGTGTATGCAAAACCAAAATACACGTGTATACAGGGTAAAAGGATGTATGTAAAAGGCACGTTTGATGCGTTTACAATACAATACAATACAATACAATACACGCATCAACGTTACACGACATCCACTCGTATCATTTGATAAATCAGAAATCAAAAGATGTGGAATGTGGAAGTTAGTTTATGTAATTTGAAATTTGAATTTGAATTTATTTCATTGCTCATGATTAAAAATTGGAAAAAAAATGGAAAAGTCAAACAAAAAGTTCTACATGTATAAAATACAAGTGAACAATGCGAAACTCCAAACTCCACGTGTTCCTCTGTTTTCAACTGTAGCTTTTGCTCAAATGAAACGGTTAATGTGCAGTTAAAAGCTTCTTTTTTTGTTCGTTCACCTTGCCTTTATTTGTTTTTTTCTGTGTGGAAACCTCTTTCAACTAAAGGAAATTATACAATGTTGTAGTTTGGAGTATGTGGTACTTTTGGGATTTCTTCTTCCGTAAATTACTGTATAGCAAAAGTACTAGTAGTAATGAAAAATTTCACATGGTTGACCTTGTGACTTGGAAATTATGACACGTTGTTCATTCGTGCCCTTTAGATTATTATATTACGCATTATTATTATTATTTATTATTATTATTATCATTGCTTCACAGTTCCATGTGTAATGTGTAATACATCTAAAATCCAGAATCTAGAATGTAGAGTCTGGATGGCAAAACTGATGAGTAAAAATCAGAATCAGTATATACAGCAACAAGTTTTGCGACTGGAGATGCAAAGGGAAAAAACACTTTTGGATTGTTTGGATTGTATTTCTATTTGTTTGCAAAAGTAATTTCCGCAAACAATAGCGCAAAACACAACTTTAGAAAGTTCATGAAGAACTCTATTGATTATAAATAAAAACAACAATCAAATTTTGGCAGTAAATATTATGGAAAATGGAAAAAGGAAAACTGGGACAGAAACTGCAATCAAAGTGAAGTCAAAAACTTGATCCAAGGATCAAAAATTCATAGAAAAGAAAGTAAAAAATCATTCTTCTGTTGCCTATTCTTTTGTCCTTCATCCCCTTTTCCTTTTTCCTCTATCTGTTTCGTATTTCACCAGTTTCGCCAGGGAAGTAGTGTACAGAGGTAAATTGTAGAGGATAGACAAAGTTTGACTTGATGCAAATCCTCTATTTCACTCTCAAGTCTCGAATGTAAAGTTTTGATATTCTTTCAAAAACTGGAAGAAAGCTGAAGATTTTAGTTCTTTTTATGTAACTTTTATTCCAGTCCCGCGATGACCCAGTAAGAGCGAGTAAGGGAGTGAAAGAGTTCTTTCCCGAAATAGTTTGTTCTTATGGACTATTTACTTACGCAATAATAATCATGAAACATGAATCAAGAATCTCAAAAAGGATCCTATTTTTACACTGTTTCTTGCTACTCCAAAATTTCAACACATTTCAATTTGAAATGTGAACATTTTATCATACATGTTAAATAATACGCGGCAGACGATCAACAACGTGTGATATTATCTCATTGGCTGGTGAATTCAAAATACAAAATACAAAATATCTACAAATATGAAATTCCACATCACATCACACGTGCCAACTTTTCTCCAATCTCCAATTGGGATGTGATTAAGAAGAAAATTCGAGAATGTTTAGAGTTTGGAGTTTAGCGTAGAAACTTGTCCACATTTAAATTCATTTAATGAAGCACCACGCTGGATGCTGGATGCTGGAGGAAGAAGACGGAATACACAAAACATGGGAATTTTACACAAGTTTTGGGAATTACAATATCACGTTTTTTGATACATGGTACTTTACAATTTATATAATGCAACTAAATATTAACGTGAGTATATTGAGTATACATTATACAGTATACAGACAATATACATGCGCCTCTCTAGTCTCTAGTATCTACTTGCTATGGCAAATTGGGGGTTGAAAATGCAAAGCAGAAGAGTAGTGAGTAGAATTTCTTGTTAAATTTTTCCATGCAAAGCCAAAAGATGTGAAATGAAAATTGAAAACAAGTAGAATAACAACAACAAGAGGATGAGGATTGAGGATGAGGGGAAAACGTGGAGATTTGGATAGCTTGTCCATGGTCTATGTAGACTGGCTTATGAGCAAGGAATAAACATGAATGGGCAACATTTGTATACTCTAGAAATTGTACAGAGAGCCAGAGCCCAAGGCGTTAGACCTTCTCAGAAGGATGTTCCGCAATTTTTTTTTCCTCTTCTTACTTCTTATTACTTGTTCTAATACAAAAGTAAATTAAATGCTGGATTCTAAACTCCAAGCTCTACACTCTACACTCTATGTAACACAGAAAATATAGAACTATGGAATCCTGGAAGAAATTATTGATACTTTTTAATCATTGCTCATTGACTATTGTAATGAAATGAGTTGAAAAAAGAAAAAAATGCAATACAGAATACAGACATGCGAACTGTATCATTTATAGCCATGTTTCATTTTAATGTATTGTATTATTATTCTGAGGAATGCTGGAGCATGATTTGTTTCATGTAATTTTTTATGAAATGTAAGAATCATCATTTTAATTTGGCTTCCGAGCAAATGTTCGAGTACTTTTCGTACTCGTACACTCACACATCCTTTTCTCATCTGGTTTATATAATACATGATGAAGTCTCTGATTTTTGATTTGTCATCAAAATAACGACGGACGGTGTCAGAGCTGTTTAATGACTTTTTATATCAGTACATTGGATTTTGTGTTTTGTGCCTATGCAATCTATTTATTTATTTATTATTTACACTTGAAACTATGTCAGTGGGTGAAATGTGAATTATTTAATACACATTTTAACTTTTGACATGTGTGCTTTCAATATTCAATATTCAAGACAAAGTGTCAAACATTCTAATGAATAGAAATATAATAGAGCTCATAGCTCATAACTCACAGCTGAAATGTTGTGCATAATTTTTTAAGACTCAGCAAAGAGCAAAGAGAGTTGAGCTTGTCAGAATTAAATAAATATTACATAGGGTTTTTAGAGTTTAGAGTTTTAAAATAAAATAAGATGTAAGGGATTTAGTGCCGGTAGAGGAATTGGAATTGGATCAGTTTAAACACGAGGATGCAAATTTTATATTAACTATAGAACAGCGAGTCTACAACAAATTTTTAGTGTGTAGAGTGTAGAATGTAAGGGCGGATTTTAATATAGCATATAAAATATAATAAATATTATATGCCAAATGCCGAAAGAAGGATGAGCTTTGAGCATTGAGCATGATATTGTGAATTGCAAATTGCATTGAAAAAATTTGTTCTGTTCAATGTACAATGTACAGTACATAGACGGAGATAAACAAAAGATTCAAGTGACAAGGAGCAATCGAGTCAACTTGTTGATAGACAACGACAACGACGTCTAAACTCTCAGCTCTTGTACATTTTACATTATACATACAATTTGTATTACAGCCTGACGAGCGAAATATTCACATGTACTTGCTACATTTTTCTGTCTGTCTCTGTTTTTTTTTGTTTGGTTGCTGAACTCTTAGGATGCTTTCATGAACTGATGAGATGAGTTGAGATGAAATAAAATTGATGATCATCGGTATCATCATCATCATCCTTCTTCTTTAGTGTAATGTATTCTTAATTTGTAAATCATTTCATGTAGCATAATATTATATCATTTCATCACAAGTCACAAGTGTGAGTAAATAGTTCATGTCGGAAAGGAAACAAGACGACCTGCTATTTTTTTTATTATAAATAATATTTCCCTTTTCCCTCCTCACCATTCACAATCTACAATATAAAAAACTCTTGATGCAGCGTACATAAAGTTGCACAAGTAAATTGGTTAAAAGTTGTAAAACAATATCATATAACGATTACTATCATTTCGTTTTTTTTTTAATTATCGAACCTTTGTTTTAACTTAACTTTGAACGCTGAACGTATTTCGGAATTTAGAATTCCGATTTCAAGTGAATTATGGGATTTCGTAAGAAATGGGAAAAGATTGAGGCGTTCTGTCTGTATTCTGTAGTCTGTAGAGTATTTCAAATTGGAGGAATTTGAAGATTGCGTATTTATATAACATGTAATGTAATGTCTTATGGATATAGGTACAAAGTTATGTCTGTCTGGCTTACACTTACACTTAACTTAAGGTGGATTAGGCTGAGGGAAATGATCATTTCATGGTGTATGGTGAATGGTGTAGCAACCCACGTTTTCTTGTTCTGGTATTTGAGCATGATTCCGTTCATTTTTTTTCGCATCTTGATTCTATAATATAATATTCTATATTCTATATAAAGTATAAAATATAAAATGTAAAACCCCATTTTATATTGTCTGTTTTGTATAATGGTCTACCGAATATGTTAGATGTTAGTGTAATCCATTATTGCATAAAAGACATAAAAGGTGTTTCTATGATATAATATTGTACAATGGTGATAATGATGAATCAACTGAGGTGAGGTTGTCTTACTTGTGCATTGTGTATGTTGTATGTTAAGTAATAGATAATGGATACATGTGTACAAAAATAGTTTGTCAATTCTATATTATTCTTTTCCACTTGACTTAGTGTTTGCTCTCTGTCTCTCTCTCTCTGTATTACACTTGTGTGTGTTTTCAATGTCTGTGTGACTGACTGCGGAGGGTTTATAATGTGTGATTTACTTGCATAAAAAGTATTGTGAATGGATGTTTTAGACTACGTAAGTAATAAGTAAGGACTAGAATGAATTTTTCGCAATCTCACAACAATCCACGACACACACAGTGCTAATAATAGTACACTGTGTACTGTGTGTTGTGTATCAACGCTCTACGCATAAATATGTACACAGAGCATGTGAGATCACAGTGGACGTGGACTTGTACTGATTCCTCATGTTTTCCCATTAGATATTACAGTATACTTTGGTCGTAAAAAAAAAGAAAAGCTAAAGAGTTGTGTGTGAATTTTTCAATTGTGAGGAACAAGTGTTAAAAATATATTTACTGAACATGTTAAAATGGCTTGAAATGGTATTAGTATTCACATGAGTCTAGACTCTAGACTTTTGTCGGATACATATCGCACCACACACCATATAGCATACGCCGTAATAATAATAATAATAATAATAATAATAATGAAAAACTTGAGGCTATTTTGTCTGAGACAACAGCTGTCATAAAACTGATGATAATGTAACATTTAATGTGTAAAGCTCCTAAAAATACTTGGCTATTTCAATTACATATTACAAACATCATGTACACTGTTCTTATCACTTTGGGCAAGTTGCGAACTTGCGAGTTGAGATGAGACATGTTGGAAGGAGTCACGAGGGAGACAAAGTCCTCATCGTGAGTTAATTATGAATGCAAATTAGCCAAAGTTGTTAAATACTTTGTCAACACTACTTAGTATTCAACACCAATATTCATAAATAGTTTGTAGTGGTATCAAGAATCAAGATTCAAAATTCAAGATTATGAAAGAAACTTTAGGAGGGTGGTACAATTTGTGTCCTTTACTGACGTGACACAACATACAATATAAAAGTAAAAACATAATGTAATATAATTTCGTGTATTTCGTGGAGGTCTCGTTTTAATAGTTTGACTTTTGGATAATATTTTTTATGTTGTGACTCGTAATTTTTAATTCTTAGACGAGGATTTATTATGAATTATGAGACATTATATTTTATATTACACTATGCAATGTCATGCATCAAAATCCAAATTTGTTTGTAAAATTAAAATGCAAAAATCCTCCGAGTTGAACACTGAAAGATACTTGAAGTACACTCTTTATTTATGTACTTTATTTATCTACAGCCCAAAGTCAAGACTCAAGACACCAAAGACCAAAGGCCAAGAAATTAGTACACAAAAAGTAACCTACAGTAGTAGTAGTACGTGTACTACATACATTGAATTTTAAATGGTTTAGCAGTGCATAAAATCATATCAAAATGTTGAAAATGAAAATGTTGACTGTACATTCTAAACTCTAAGTACAAAGCATAATTCAAAATCTCCATGTATAAAATATAGTAAAAAATGTTGTGTCTCAATGTTGTGTTCACATGTGCATTAAAAAGTTTATTTAATTTTTCTTTGACAAGCAGGTGGATGATCAGATGAAATTATTGCAGCATTCATGGTCTGACATGTTAGTTTTGGATCATATTCACCATCGAATGCACAACCATTTACCAGATGATGCTCCCCTTCCAAATGGACAAAAATTTGATCTGTTGGCTTTGGCCCTCCTTGGAGTCCCCAATTCTCTGGAACGATTCAATGAGGTCACCATGAAACTTCAAGATATCAAATTTGATGTCGCCGATTACATCTGTCTGAAATTCCTCCTCCTTCTCAATCCAGGTTATTTAACCCAAATTATTCCAATGTCCAGCATGTCAATATCCAGTTTATGTGTTGTTTGTCGTTATATATGACATGTATAAAATTGTTGCCGTTGTGTGTGGTTGCAAAACCTAACCTAAATACTAGAACATTTATAATGTTGAAAAAACACATCTTGAGTATTATTCAAAACAGCAGGTGATTAATTTCCTTTGACCCTTTTCAATTAAACTAATAAAACACAAAGTGTCAGATATAATGTCAAAATAATTGTCAATTTTTTTTTAAAACACATTGTTTGAATACCGTATGTTTTCTTACACTTTGAAACAGAGTGTACTTGTTTTTCTGGGGAACTTTTAGCAACGTTTTTTTATTTTCTCTTACATATTAGTTCGTTCGTACATATTACTCGTGGATTTTTGAGTATTGTCATGAATTATGACTCGAAATTTATTTCTTCCATTTTTTTCAAATCAAATCTTATTAATTCGAGTATGCTTTTATCTTTTATGTTTTGCATCTTGCTTTGTAGTTTTTGCTGTACTGTCAACTGTCGACTAGTGATTCTATACAATCTGTAATCTGTGCTTCTTTGTTGCTCATTTTCATATCGAAGAGAAGTCTTATATGATTTTTTTTGTTTGGATCACCCCAATTTTTTTTAGACGTGAAAGGACTTCAAAGTCGGAAGCATGTCCAGGAGACACACGACCATGTACAACAGTCCCTCCTCACCTACTGCATCAACTGCTATCCTCAAGTTCAAGTGAGTGATCGTATCGTGGATTTTAGTTTTGTAGGGAATAAGCTCTAACCAGGTTATTCCTGACTCAATAAATTAAACCTGTAAATTAACCTATTGATTTTTGTTTATTATTATTATAGGAAAAGTTCACTAAGCTACTACAGATCCTCCCAGACTTGAGAGCAGTTGCCAGTCGTGGTGAAGATTGCCTCTACTACAAGCACATTAATGGAGGAGCACCAACACAGACACTTTTAATGGAAATGCTCCACGCTAAAAAGAAGATCGTTTGAGAAATCGGGACCTGTAGCCCTAAAATTATTAGAAAACTACCACACTCTTTACCTGAATATTGATAAAGTTGATTCTATATAATTATATAATATTATATTAAGTACATAACTAAATAACTTACAATATGTTAAATGTATAATCTATATATAAATATAGATAAATGTAAATAGAATATATTTAATAAGTAAGATAAGATGTGTACATAGAGGACGCGTGAGTTTATGGTATAGTTCGTTATGAATTCACAAGAAACAAACAAATCACAGATTTTCTAACATTTTTCTTGTACGAATCTTTTATTATTTTTTTCTGTGTCATTTCTCGATTTCTTGGTTTCTCGAAATCCCCCTTTTCTCCTTCGATAATTTTCATTTTCTTCTCTCAACCCGACACAGAGGAACTACAGAAGAAAAAAAAATAGAGAATAACAAATATTTTATTTTTATTTTTTCGAGTTCCTCAAGAACTATATAAAAATATACAAGCGCTACACATTAAACTTCCTCTCCTACTCATTAGATTTGTAGAGTTTACATATGATAAATACATCTATAGATCATTATATATATTTTTTTCAAAAAACAATGTGTGTAGTCGTTATCATACTATTATAATATATAATATATGGTATTTATGATAGATTATGGTACGATGTAGTACATCATTGTAATTTATTTTATTTTTTCTTATTTGTACTCCTATATACCTGTGTATGTATACAGTATACAAGATGTAAAATTGTGTTGTATATTGTATGTGTATTATTATATAATATTATATAATCTTCTTTCTTTTGTAAACTTTGAGTCTTTAATTATATAATTTCATATAATATTGTATGATTATACATATTAAAGGAAAAGAAAAAGGAGGCGAAGAGGAACTATACAGGATTATATTTGTAATGTGTGTATTCTTTTGATTGATAGGAGAGAGAGAGAAAATATTATATATTTATAAAAACAAAAAATTTAACGTATAAAACATAATATATTATTATTATATTCTATTATATATATTACTTATATATAATTATGTAGACAAACAATATAGATACATACTATCCAGAAAAAGTTGTTCAAGTTCTTCACTCTAGAACTTCTAGAATGCCAGAGAAACCGAGAAGCACAATTTTATTATGAATTATAGATGTTAAATTATATACACATGATACACACATATTATGATACATGATACATATATGATCATCTCAATCTCACCCAGAATGTTTTACGCTTGTTGAATTTGCACTCTTTTTGAGAGGGGAGTTGTTAGGGGTTTTGTTATACAGAGTACATGAAATATTTATTTACAAAAATCAATATTTATGTACTCAGAATTAATTTAATTATTATATTATACTCTGTTATAATTATTATTACTAATAACTATTATTATTGTACTACATATATACTATTACATTATTATTATTATTATTACATTTTGTTAGTTATTCAATAGGGAAGAAGAAAACGTTTATCGATAGTCCTCAGTAGGAAAACTAGCCTTTTTTCATCCAGTACATATATATACATTATACATTATTATAAATTATATAATTATTTAAGAGAAGGCAAAATGTTCAATATGTTTTGGTTTTCATCTGAGCGCAACAAAATACCGAATGTATGTTTTTTTTATCACACCTTATATTATTTATCGTAGCTATCATAATTAAAATTCAAAGTTGACAGTTACACACAGAGTAAACAGTTACAGTTGAAAGAACACACAGATTGTATATTGATATAGTGCAACAACTTACGTGTAGGATTGAGAAATAAGTATATATAGAGAGAAAAATATCTATCGTTTAATTACAACAAAAAAGCGTTTACCTCTTAAGATGTATTATATTATAATATAACTTTAGCTTTTGTTGTCGCATTCATTCATTGTCGTCTTCATCTTTTTTATGTATTGTATATTGATAAATGTACATGCTATAGATAAATATGTTGTGCAAAAAAAACATGTCTCAGTCATGTCTTTTTTCTTCTCTTCTATAGTGCACCTTTTTTTGCTAGTTTGTTTGTTTGTTTTTGTACGGATGATTTCGAGTGAGAAAAATTAGTATTTTTTAGTAGTTGACGGATATATATGTATATATATATATATTACGGATTAGCGCATAGTTATATATTAGAATAAATAATATTCGTACGATTTTGTAAAAAAAAAAGTCCCTTGAAATATATATATACATTACAAACAAAAAAGAGGGTTCCTTTTTCAAAGTCCGAAAAATTCAAAATTAGGTAACGAGAGAGAGTCAATTTTTTTTTAATTGCGTCTATAAATATGGTGAAAAAAAGAGTATAAGGAGGAAACTGCTTGGCTATGATATGCGTTTGTTGATGTGTGTAAACTATATATATTCATGTAAAAAGTATGTACTGTGAAACGATATATATAATAAAGGATATAGGTTAATGTATGATATAATCTATATATATAATAATATATTTTAAGAAACAAAAAGTTATATATATGACAAAGAGAGAGAACCGCTTTCAATGAAAGCAGTTTTTCATCAAAACTCTATTTTTCTATGTAGATTTATTATAATATAATATTGTACATGATGAGAATGTACCGTACTGTCCGTATAAATGTAACATTAGCATAGATATATTTACAAAGAATATATTTACACGTATATTAATCAAATATATATATATTCTATATTGTATTAGTTTTTAGAATTTCTAGTTTTTATTTTTCATCAATGTTAATGTTATATCTTATGTAAAACTTAAACAACTTTATGTATACATATTATATATATGTATAATCTACACACATTTATTGTTAGTTGATAATATGTTATTATACATCATAATATTATTGTATTTTTAACTTACTCAACACAAAAAAATCCACATGCTTGTCTGTCTGATTTGCTGGATGATGGGATTTATGGGCATATACATATATAAATATTTTATTCTATTATTACATTATTATGTACAATCATGTTAACCTGATTTATATTATGCTAACCACAGGAAAATAATTATTCACACAACACACAAGTGTGGATGTGTACGCTGTATGCTCTGTATGATGTATGATAAATGAGAAATGGTATAATATATTATGTCTGGTCGGTGTGTGTGTGCTCGTGCTCGCAAGCTTCATACAAAAAAAAATTATAGGAAAATTGTGTGTATGAAAGTTATCAGTTATCAGTTAGCATTCAAACGTATAAGCTTGAAAAAATCTGGAGATGAAAAAAAAAGTAAAATTTTTTGAAAATGAAACGATCACTGGAACATGGAAATTATATAAACTACTCAACTAGTTAAATAATTGGCACAAGAAACATAAACTTTGATAGAAAACCGAATATGGTCGATATATATATATAGTAAATATATGTGTAGTAGAAATGCGTTTAGAGTGAAACAAAAACTCGTTTTTTTGTGAGCCGTCCATCGTGAAACATACACATAATACATGATAATATGATATATAGAATTAAAATACGGAAATATGAAACTATATATTGTACAGTTATGAAATCAATCGTTATTAATTAAAAAAACTATATAGATTATGTGTATATGCATATTACAAATAAATTATACATAGATACATATAAAATATACATGTAAATGTATCGTAGTTCAATAGTGTACCTACTCTGTAGATTTTAGGCAAAAAAATTTTGTGAAGACACACACATGAACATGTAGCTAAACATGATGATTATTTATACGTGTATTTGTGTGTGAAGTTTACACACGACGATATAATATATAACCACACGCTATATGTATATCGTAGACAAAAAAATATATATAGTGTATAAGTTATCTATAAGGACGATTAAAAGAAAATTGTACATAGCTTAAGCTTTACTCTTTCACTATATAATATGTGTTCTTTGATTTCTAAACCCTCTCCACTCGACATTTTTATTTTTCTTACATGCAGAAAAACAAACACTAAAGAAAATCAATTTTGAAAAGTTTTTGGCCCATTTCGCATAATTATGATTTATGATTGCATATTAGATGATTATACTACAAAATATCCAAAATAATACATGAATTCAATCTTAAATTTCACCTTGTTTTAAAAATTTGGAGAAAAATTTCAATTAGTCTGTCACTATAAAAAATTAATAGCTACATTTAATATTATTATATTGTTTTAGTAAAAAATTGCCGAGTGGAGGGTTTACTTATCCAGCACCACATATATACATAGATAAATATTTCTCTCGACCCTTGAAATTTGAAAAGAGAAAAGTGAAAGCAAACGAAAACTATAGCCACAATGTTTGTAAAATATATTTTACACAACAACACGTATTATTCATCATACATTACACATATAGATATACATATAGACGATAACCATGTAGTTTATTCTGAATACCATTGCAATTTTCTGTGTCAGGACTCATTTACTATTCACTATATTCATTGATGTAAAAAAATATACAGTAAAGTTAGCAGTTACATATTATGATGAGGAATGAGAAGAAACTTGTCAAGTATCTATTTTCTGTACAATAAATCTTTCATTTAAAAAACTTAAGGAAAGCAGAAAAGCAATTTATAGAGAAAATGTACATATGTATTGAGTATTTATATAAAATGGTTTGATATTATCGAAACAAAAATGAGGCTACATCATTAAGACAGACAGAGAGCACAGTTAGGGGAAAGTGAAAGAGATGGTTCATACCGAAAATATCTAGTTTTTTTATATTCTTGTATATTACAGGTGTGTTTTTTGTATTTGAAAAAATAATGTGTAATAATAATAATAATATGCAATATTATATACCAGATTTACAGTTTGTAGATAGTTTTGTGCCATTTTGATTTTTAAAAATATATTATCTACTCTCTAAACCCGAAAAATTATATTATTTTATTATGTTATAGGTATACACATAGAACTTTAAATAGCAGACAATTCTGTCAAATGTCAAATCAAATGCGAGTTATTGTACATTACATTTTTTTGAGCAGTTGAAATATTCCTTGATTTCTTATGTATTTCTGTCTTTCTTTCCTTCAACTTTCTTTCACTTTCTCTTTGTTCTGTAAAATATGTGTGATTTTTTTAACTTTCTCTTTCTGTCCCTCCGTTTTTTTCTCTCTCTGTATTCTGTATATTGACTTTCTCTCTTTACTTTTCCTATCCTTTTCCTCATCATTTTATTCATAATATGTAACTGAATAATGATGATTATGTATATATGTAATATGTATGCACAAACACAAACGTTTAGGGCTAAATCCACAACTACAGTTAATTTCGAACGTAAGGTATAACACAAAGAAAAGGAGAGACAGAGATATTTTAATTTGAAATAAAAAAAAAAGAGTACACTATTAGCTTAGACATTCGATTATATTGTATTTTATTTAAAGCAGAGTGTAATAATATAAAATATATACATATAATTGATAATATTATATCCTATGGGATATTAGAATTAGAAAACGAGAGTGAACAAGTGAAAAAATACGAATTCATTCCATTTGTGATCTATAGGCAGTTATTTGTTCGTATGTCGTTGTCGAGCGAGCGCACTTGAAATAATCTATATTAAATAATATATTATTCTTCAGTAACACTAAACACTAATACTAGATATAGTAGAATAGATTTATATGAAAGAACAGAGAGAATATATTGTATAAAATGTATGAAACACACACACACAAAACACACACTGTTTATTTCAAGATTTCATCAATTGTGTTAAAAACATCTATGTAGACAAATGTATAGATATAGATATGTAGGTATAATTACTATAGATTATATAGAGATCGATAGAAAAATGCATGTTAGTCAGTGAATGAGTGAATATGTTGAAACATGATGATAATCAATAATCAGCGCCGATAAATCTGTAACTTATCAGCTTATAATTACACATTATTTACATATTATAATATACCTTTGGACGACAGACATTTTATTTAAAATACGGTTACGGATACGGATAAGTAAAAAACTATGATAGTGAAACGGAAACAGTACATATTTTACATCTGTAATCTATATATATATAGTTTAATGGGGAAAAAGGATGAAGCGACAGAATGACAAAATGACTAGAGAGGTGAATTGTTGGTGCAAATTGCAAATATATATATCCATATGCAGTGACAACAAAAGAAAATCAAACCATCAACCGATACCATAGGCCTGAGACAATCGACAGAAAGAAAAGAAAAAAGAAATATATATATAGATTTATATACATATGTGTATTATGTATTATAATATTCAGAGATATGATGATGATGTAACGTTATAGTACATATTTTGATTTGATATGTTATATATTTACTATATATTTTATGATACGTGTAACGTGTATGTATGTATGAGTATGATGATCAGTATATACATATATTATGATGATGATGATATATTATTATTGTATATTATATTACACCGAACATATTTTGTGAGTTGTCTTGTTTAACGTTGTATTATTATTATTATATTATTATTATTATGATTTATTTAGCAATATATCAATAACGTAACTGGATTTACAGTGGAAACGAATGAGAATTAAATTTTCGTGGTTTATTTCTGTATATTTTGTTTTTATTGTTGTGTCTCTCTGTTTATTATTTTATTTATTTATTGCATTTTTTTAGTTGCGTAAATATCCCATTTTTTATTACATTTTATTTTATGTTTTTGCTTTGCATCAAAATAACCAATATCAAAAGGTATACCAAAAAGTTAATGACAATGTTAATGTCAAGTTGCATCTTTATTTAACTGATTAATTGATTGAGATAATTGGCTCGTGTTCTGTTTGCATTTTTTTGTAGTATTTTTTTTTCATCCAAAAAGTAGAGTATTATTTATTTCTTTGTAGAAGAAATCATGCTTTTTATTTGTTTTCAGTGATTTCCCCTTCATTTTTGTGTAGCAGTTTTTGTTCATTTGTCATTGGAAATTTTAACCCGTGTTGTTTTGGGCATGCTTGGAAAACGGATTGGATTGGACGACGTTTGACAACAACTTACAACATAAAACAACAGATTTTTAACTGACTCATAATATCATATAATGTGCTGAACATCCCTTTGTCTGTTTGTCGATACAATTTACAAATATAAAATAGATAATTAATCATTTTATCCAACAATTAGCTACATACCTAGTGTATACTGTGTCACAGAAAATTTTAGATTGGTTTCAGTCCATTCACTAAATATCTATATCTGAGACATTGTAACCCTGGTAGTATTGTCTCAACCGGTACCCACATACACACACTTACTTACTACTTACTATACTGTTTTAAACATGGATAAATGTCAAAAAAATCGAATTATGTAAAATTCTCCTGCACTATCATACTCTTCCATTTTATGATGTTTAAAATAGACAAATAACTATACACTCTATAGACACGATGGTACATGCATTATAAATTATAAAGCATAACGTAAGGATATTACACATATTGATGATAAATTCTGTAACTTCTTATGTGTATGTGGCGAGAATATGTGAAAACTATTTTATTATTACTTTCATTGCCTAAAACCTAAAACGAGAATGCGCAAATACGAAAATTCATATGGTTCCAGGTTCCAGATCTTTTGGATTATAGTAAAACATGGTTGAGTCATCAATTAGGAACACAATAGCTAAAAATTAATAAGAAGAAGCGTGAATTTATTATATTACTTGTATCTTGTATCCTATGGTATTTGGTACATCACGATATGTTTTGTGTGAGTATATTGAGTATATTGAGTATGAGAACACAAACGGAAATGTGCACTGTGTGTATTCGCCATAAATATATGAAATATAAAAAATGCAAAATACGCTGCATTTTGCACGTATGTTTGCTGCTGTGCTATATAAAATGTATTATGTATTGTTGTCATTTACTACAGGTGGTTCCTTTATGTCGAAATCGAAATCGAACATCCGTGATGTTTCAATATATTAGTGTTTTAAAGTATTCAAGTAAAACTACTACTACTACTACTATAATATAAACAATATATTATTATATTATGGATCTATAGTATAGATTCATTGGTAACTATTTAATGTATACATATAAATGTATATGAAATATATAAATGTCAATTAAACATAAATATATATACATAAATAAATATATAACATATTATATAATTTTAAATTATCTCATGCATCTTGAAGATGTTTTGAAGAGTCACAATGTACCTAAAAAACTGCTATTGATTTAGCGAGTTTATTCAAAAGAAATAATATATATACTATACTATATTATATATATATATATATATCTACGAGTATAACTACAAAAATCGCGACAGAATTTTTCTCTGTACAGATAAATATATAATATTAAATAATATGCTTTAGTGTATATATCATATGGTATGATATAATTGCATAATACTATTATAAATTAGAAAATAATTGTATATAATACATGCTGTGAAACTGATAAATATATATATGTATACATATATATGATGATAGATTTGAATGCAAGTATAGATAAAAATAAAGGATGATTTTATGTGATATAAGATATAATTTAAAATCGCGTTACCTTTTATAATATGTAATTATTAATTGCATCCATCATCAATCATTATCACGTTGCCTCACTATGATATTTTTAATCCAGCATTTACTATTTACCACCAGGAAATCACGAAGACTGTATGCAAAAAATGAAACTGTCTGTAATTAGAATGTAGACGCATCCACTCAATAACACAGCATAATATTCATAAATATCTCAAGCCAATTTTATTCATTATTCGTTGTTTCACTACAATTGTAGAAATTAGTTGTACAATGTACACTTTGGATATGTTTAAACTTTAACGCAAGTCATAATTGAACTACACCAGTATAAAACTGATAATGGTGGTAATTAGAAATTAAACAATTATACCAAATTGAACTCATATACAACATTATTGGCGATTCTTCAAAAGGTCTGCACACATACATACATATACATAAAATGTATCAACGTTATTATGTACGCATGCATATATATGTACAATGTTATGCATCGTCGTCTTTTATTTCCATTTAATTAAATTATTACATTATCACTGTATATATATATAATTAAATTGGCATTTTTTTCACAATCATGTTTTTCCGTGCATATGTAGCATGTAGTATCATATATATAATGTTTAATATTATACGTTTTTGATTATATATATATATTTTATACAACCGCTTTTTTTCTTGGTTCGTTATTCATTGTTATATATGTAGGATGTGATGTATATAATATGTGGTGTGTTAATACAAAATACTCAAATAATAACAATACTAGTTATTATTACTATGTTTGAAACAACTTGTGGAGAAACCATGCACAATGTTTTTTTTGAAATACGAATATAACACCTATACTATCCGACGCTATACATACGTCGGATTCATGTCGAATTTCTATAATGTAAGGTATAATGAAGATATAATGAAGAGCGCTTTGTTTTAATTTTCACCGGGTCAACCAGCTTGTCAATTACAAGATTAAGCGGACACTATAATCATGTTAAATATTTTACATAACATTATGAATTATGATCATTAAAAAATAGTTAAATGCCATCATGTAAATCATTCGAATGTGTAACTTATATTGTTATTTGATATTTTCATGGTAATAATAGTTACTATATTCACAAAATGTATAATATATAGATTATAGATATGAAGTAGTACATGAAAAGGCACAAAATAAACACTAACTTGAGATATTTTTACCTTCAGGTGCTTCTGCGTATCATGTGAATATATACATACTTTGAATACAGTGACTATACATAACTATAAAACTATTAACTTTCTCTCATAAAACGATCATTAAATGTCCAAGTACATCTAATGTCAATTTGTTGTTTGGATATTATTGTATTATATAATATTATGTAGGTATGTATTAGCTGTTATTCGCTGAGTACAAAAGACAACAAAGGAAAATAGAATAATGATAAGAATAACGCCAGCATTTGTTTTTTTTAACACTGACGCAACCACTTAATATTATTTGACGGTTATTATTCTAATTCATGCATGCTACTCATATGTATACTAAACACTAACGTAGTATAAATATTAAATATTTAGTTCTATTCTTTTAACAAATATAAAGGTAAGTATTGTAGTTTTTTGTCATACGAAATAACATTTTAGTATAGGAAGTAGCTCCTATATAAGAATCCTAACAACTTGATTACTATATTTAATATCTTCATCACATGCATTCCCCTCTACTAAGTATATTGATATAACATCAACTTTCTTCGACGGACTTTTAAAGACGGATTTAGGTATTTATTTCATAGACAGGTCATACAAGTTTACTTTAATTTTTTCTTATAAATTTATTTTTTTAATACAGTAGGGAGTATAAGTTTGAAACTAGGAGCGTCTTTTCCTTTCACGCCGAATTTGTGGGTGACCCCGGGACTTTTCAGCCATGGTCAAAGCGAGAAAGTCGTTGGAAATGCGATTGGCTTTTAGAAAAGGTGCCTCACATTGTTCCAAGTCAAGTGGTTTGGATACTGTGACACGAGACGTGAGGCAAGGTCAAAACCGACAGAGCAAAAGTCTGAAACCACTTGGCGATTTTCATAAATTTTTATATGAAATCGCAAGGTTTCGATTAAAATTTATTTTTTTAATGAAATTTCATGCAATTTCACGCATAGAATACT
>JAQGBH010000066.1:0-83505 GCA_034698265.1 Sminthurinus aureus
AATTCGCAAGTTGCAACTTTTACAACACATGTATGAGCAAAATCCTTGTGATAACGACCCCAGCGGCGAAACCTCTGGGTGATATATGACTACAAAGGTATTTGTAGATTTTGACTAAGGTTTCATATCAGCCAAGTAGTGCGTTTTATTTCAATTCGCCATAATATTTACCTTCATATTGTTGCATAATTTGAAAATATGCACAGTAATTATATATCTATTTATCAGCTCTATTTATAAAGACAATAAACATAAATATATAATTTCAACTCATTTTCAACATCCATTCAGGTCAAGACGTGGTTCTAAAATCGATATACAAGTTCCAAGTAATTCTAAATTCTAAAAGTTGTAAATTTTCATATAATATAATCTTTGTTCTATTGTGTTACACTACACATATTATTTTTATTATTACCTATGTATAGTTTACATTGGGTTTCTTTATTTATAAAATTATACACTTTTTATCTTTCAGTTTTTAAGGATAAAAATACTCCAAGCCCTTTTATTGAACCTGGTGTACCAGATCAAAGGCCAGATCACATTTATATGGATGCTATGGGGTTTGGAATGGGATGTTGCTGTTTACAAGTAACGTTTCAAGCCTGTAATATTTCTGAAGCAAGAATTCTCTATGATAATTTGGCTCCTTTATGTCCAATTTTGGTAAATTGTTTACAAGAAAGATGTTCATAATTCATAAATTGTATATTATACCCATAATATCGACTGCGATCTGCGAAAGGTTGCTTTCTAGGCTTTTGTATACTACGATAAGTTGCTCCTTCCTATACCTTAACTATGGGAAGGAGCAACTTATTGTAGTATACAAAAGCCTAGAGAGCAACCTTTCGCAGATCCCAGTCGATATGTTGTAGTACAATAGCCTATAAATATCTCAAATAATTATGGATATTTTATTTTTTCTCCCTCAGTTGGCCTTAACAGCTGCCACTCCATTTTTTCGTGGTTATGTTGCTGATGTTGATTGTCGATGGGATGTTATTTCGGGATCTGTAGACTGTAGGATGCCGTCAGAAAGGAAGAAAATTCGGAAATCTCGATATGACTCCATTGACTCGTATTTGTAAGTTTATAATATAGTGTTTTGTATTATTTGTTTTTGCTATGTTATCAATTTACTGTACATATGATTATTATTATGATGAGAAATTACATCATAATGTGTTTGTTGAAACATTGAGTTTTGATGGTGATTATACATACCGTATATGTTTAAAACTGAACATCTATGTCGGTCATTTATATGTTTATGTTGTCGTATATACATGTCCACGTGTTTGTGTGTGATTTTGTAATATTATAAAAATGATGTACAATGTCTGCATTCGTACTACCCATGGTACAGTTTATGTTAGAGAACATAGAAGAAAACGTTTCTTTTTAAACGTGTTATCATTGCCGTCTTTAAGTATTTTTTTCTGAACGTTGATCTAAAACTCTTTCGCACAAGGGCAAGGAGACACATTGATTAGGATTTATAGTACAGTAGAAACTTGTCATTCATTCTTTATCAATTACCAATAACTACTACTCTCTCTACTTCTTTTCTGTAGACGTCGTGTACAAATGAGAAGACTTTTTTAAAGTGTCTGCTTTCGCAATGAAAATGCATAACATAGATGTATGTGAAATGTGAAACTATACACATGCAAGTGGTTCTACTAATGTAAACCTGTCAGAATCATTATCACTTCATTTTTGTGTGATGCCTCGTAATCTCAAACAGCATATTGCCTCTTTTTAGGAAAGTTTTGTTTCATGTTTTGGTATAATTGTCATTCCGTATTGATTAAATTTTTTTGCTTACACATGTCTTTTATTATGTTCCATAAAAATGCACAATTTTTTATTTGGCTTTATTACTTAAGAGTTATAAGGATCAAGCAAAACCACACACAGTATATTATGTTGTGTGTATTATTTTGTAGTTAAAAGTAAAAATGATGACAAACGTATTAACCAAATATGAAAAGTTGGAAACCCACAAAACCTTTAATTGAAATGTGTAGGTACAGGAAGTACTATAATATGTACTACGATTTTGTTGTACGTTGTACAACAAACGTAACATTATGTATATACACATGATTTTGACATTCTTTATATTTTGTATGGCATTGGAATTTTGCACTTGACCTATTTACTTCTTGTTTTTTTTCAACTTTTTTTTTCAAATGAAAAGTTACAAGTTTGACAGCTTGACATGTGTATGACAAAAGTATTGCTGAAAGGACCTCTTTTAAGCTTTTTCCGTTTCACATATCATGATGTTTCTATGTTTGATTTATTTATTTTGAGGTTTGGCACATTGCAGGAAAAAATACGCTAATAATTATCATAATTTCTGTAGAATTGATGTATGCGTCATTGATCATGAAATAAATACTTAGACAGACAGTTTAATTGTAGAAAATTAATTAAAGAAGGTCATAAAAATGATAATTATAATAATAATTTATACTCTGCTTTACTCTACATCATAATATAGCCATAATGTAAACAGTATCTTGTGTGTAATTTAGTATAAAAACTGTGTATTTAAAATAATAATTATGATGAATTATGAGCGAATGATGTAAATATATGTCATACTAGTGGTGTATATTTTTCATTAATGTCTCTCGTATACCTTTATGCTTAGAATGAAAATATATATACATGTATCTATATTATTGTGTATTTGATGTCACAACTTTTTTAGATCGGAAGACGGAGCTGAATACAATGATATTCCAATAGTTTATGAAGAAGAACACTACAATCGTTTGATAGAAGCAGGAATTGACCATTTGCTTGCTCAACACATAGCCCATTTATTTATCAGGGACCCCGTCTCTCTGTTCTCGGAAAAAATCCACCAAGATAATCTACGAGACTCTGATCATTTTGAAGTAATCACCATACAAAACCCTATTGCACATGCTATACAACATGTTGTTTGTCCATTCTTTTTCATAATATGATCCAAATTTATGCATCCACAGTGATAAAAGTTTATACCAAGTAACTCATATTGTTCCATTTAAAATTACAGAATATTCAATCAACAAACTGGCAAACAATGCGATTCAAACCACCTCCACCGACAAGTTCAATCGGGTGGAGAGTCGAATTTCGTCCTTGTGAAGTTCAGGTACTTAATATATATTTTATATTTTCAATTTTTATATAATACATTACGTATGCGTAATGCGTATTTCATAAACATACAACCCCTAGTTTGATGTACTAAAATTTTAGTCTTAACTTAAGTTGAAAGTGTATAATATATATGTATACGTAGCAAATCCCTTCTGAAGGAAGTGTGAAGAGTGATTGAAAATATGATAACATGTATAAAACATGCTGTATAATTAATTATATATATGCGTAATGGTCATTATCATTACTCTCATGTCACTATATTTCAGCTCACTGATTTCGAGAACGCAGCCGTAGTTTGTTTCGTGGTTCTACTCACTAGAGTTGTCCTTTCTTATAAACTATGTTTCCTGATGCCAATGTCAAAGGTTGATGAAAATATGGTCAAAGCACAAGGGCGAAATGCGGTTTTAGATCAAAAATTTTGGTTCCGAAATAATACTCATAATAAAGAGGATAAAGGATACTCCCTTATGACTGTGAATGAAATCATAAATGGAAAAGAGGTTGGTTTTTTGCTTTCATATTTTTTCATTTGATTTACATTTATGCATACTTGTATAAAATGTTTATGTCTGTAAGGAAATTTGTCTAGTACTGTAAATATTATACGTTTATTCATGTACAGGGTTTCCCAGGATTAATTTCACTGATTCAAACCTATTTAAATTCAATGGACGTTGATGCGGACTCTCAATGTACTCTTCAGCAATACTTATCTTTAATTTCAAAACGAGCCAAAGGGGAATTAGAAACAGCTGCAAGTAATCACCTAACAAACATTTTATACAACGCAAAGTTATAGTCATTTGAGGTCATTTTTTCGTGTACAAGCTTCAGAAATATGTAGTGTATTTGTAATTTGTAGTGTATAATATGTAATTAAAAGCGTCAAGTCAGAAATTGTTCATTGGAAAGTCAGCTTGATTTAGAATTTTCTCTAGCTAAAACTGTTCTGTGCATTTGACCAAATTTGCAAGTATACACACAATTTCTGATTTTCCACATGTGCAAATCTGCTACAAATATCTTTCTCGAATTTGATTTGTCAGTTAGATAAAATGTGTAAATAATATACTAAATAGGTTTTATACTATTATGAATCCTTGTTAATTTTTTTATTTTTATTATTGTCTTTTAGCGTGGATGCGTAATTTTGTTACTTCTCATCCGGGCTACAAACAAGATAGTGAAATCACAGAGGAAATCAATTATGATTTACTAAGTCGAATTGGTCGTCTTCCAGATCATCCTGATCCAAAACTTTTAGGGAATTTACTAACTTTGGGTAGTAAAACAAAAGATGCTGTTCCTGATATTCTAACCAAGTAAAAAATTAAAAAGCAAATAAACCATAGTATATTGTTACATATAGTAAATATATATAATATTATGTTATTATATTTTAAAAGTATACATAGTTGTTAAATATCTCTTGTAAACAGATTAGCTATTTTTGTTGTTGACCTTTTAAATCGTTATTTTTTAAAGGAAATTCTATACAAATGATAGGTTTTAAAAATATTTGCCATTTGCCGTGGAACTTGCCTGTACTTATATAATTTATAATTTTTTCATTGGGGATTTTATTGTCATATATTATATTACACATGTATGAAAAAAGAAAAACAGACATTTTTGTACTTGCATTGTGCATACTGTTTTTTAGCATACTTCTTATACCTAGTACCTTTGGTAGTATAAAACTATGTAGTCAACGTGGTGACCATACAAAGCTCAATTGAACGACTACTGAGTGCGTTTCACTGCTAAAAGGCTATGCTATACTTGCAGTTCTTTTTGTGTTTGCTCTTGTTTTACATCGTCTTTATATCATCTGCAACACGATTCAAAATTCGCATCATTTTTTGCCAACTCAAAGTTGTTCCATGAAACATTTTGATTCTACCGAGTTACAAGAGAAAGAAAATGAGACTACCTCTCATTAAATATTTGGAACGTTATCGAGATTGCATACATAGAAAAAGATCAAAATCAACAGAGATTTCTCAGATTTTGGCTTGGCATTGAAAAACTTTTTCTCATAATTAAACCATCCGGTAAATGAAATGAGGTGAAATGAGACATGTGATGATGCTTTTTTTTATTACATAATATATGCTTTCGGAAATATTTTCATTGAAGACTTGAGAGTATAAGATATGTAATATTTTACTCGAAACTATTATAGCAGAGTCTATTTTACAAAATTTCATGAAAATTGGTGAGCTCCTATGATTTTACTAAAAAACTGTGTACGAATACCGAATGCACGTTTTGCAGGCGATGTAAAAAAGTTGTACAAAGCATGAAAAGATAGATACAAATGAAAGACTCGGACTTTTAATAGTTAAACGCACTCAATACAAGTTGATATGTATAATGAATGTAGTCAAATTTATGAAAACTGAATAGATGTAGTAAAGTATAGTGATGCACATAGTACATACTTACGCAATTTTGAAAAAATACACATGTATGATGTAGATAATAAATAATTTGCCCCAAAACATTTATATGTGTGCAACTCGATCTACATTATAGAATATGTGAAATTGTTTTTTAAGAGAAGGGGTACATTTTATGACTTTAAATAAAACTATTATCCTGTGGGTAACCAAATATTAATAGTTTTAGATTTTAGATGTAACATGTTAATCACAATATTTAACTATTTTTGAAATATTATACTGCATGCAAAGTACAAGGATATAATAATATGTATATCATGTAGATATTATTATTATGTCTACATAATATACACGTATATAGGTACATAACTATTTAGCTGTACACATACTTAAAGTACCATGAAATTTAAAGTCTAAATGAGATAAATGTACCTACTGAAAATCACATAGTGTGGCTTATAGTCAAAAAAATACACTTCTATCGTTTTTTAAACATGTAACTATACATTGAAAACGTGCACTTTCTCCTTCAACATCATTGTAGTAGCTATATTATTAACTATAGTGTATAGTATAGTACATTGGAGTATGTAGTGTATGAAGCATCCGAAAAGTATGAGAATACTGAAAAATCTGATATTTCAGACCAACATAAACTATACCTTTGTATAGTTTATGTACCCGAAATAACCGATGACCGGTGATAATTGTAGGGGAAAATATTCAGGTAAACTTCCTTTCTTCTTTTGTTGATTCACAAGTCGTTATTTATAATAATATATATAGTTATTTATGGATGTTTTAGGCATATGAAATAAAATATTATGCAGTACATTGAATGTAGAATGCAGTTTTAATGTGATAAAAAAATAACTTTGCGTTCTGTGTTATGTATTTGCATATTTTAAATTAAATACATTTTAAGTATATTAGAGTTCAACGTAAGATGATATCACATGTATGTATGGACATAATCATAATAATATATGTATGTATAGTGAAATTCACTTAGTGATAATATGAAACATTAAAAATGTAAACGCAAAAGTATATATGGTAGAGAAAATTTGATGAATTGTGTATGTATTTGGAGAGAAATGAAGCAACTTAACAAAAACTTTAAAATATTATCGCAAATTATACGTACTTTATTAGACGATTTTAATACGAAATCCTTACACATTATTGCCAACTTCTATGTCAAATTATACCAAAACTGAGTTCCTTTTATTTTCTCCTTATTTTTTATCAACATGTCTATGTAGTACATATGTATATATACCATGTGACTATGTATTTCTAAACCCTTTACTCGACATTTGTTAAATCTATTATATTAAAATTCACCTGACCACAAGCAAGGAAACAAGGACACGTTTTCAGTTTTTTAGTAATATACGTGGTGAATATTTTCGTGTTGTTTCATTTAAAAATATAGCACATAAGTACATAATATTTCAAACTGTACAGTTTTACGGTGTGAAAATGGAAAAATGTCGAGAATAAAGTGTTTAGTTCTACAGCGTCACACAATATATGTATATTATTTTGTTTATACGGTCATTGTAGTACCTATATCTTCTAGTATACCTAAAATACATAGTATGTTATTATCGTCATCATATTATTTGTTACATTACATATATATTTTTATTACAAAACTTTTTATTGAATTAAAATGATAAACCAAAATGTAAACGAGGACTCGAAATTCATTAAAATCAATTTAACTCAAATAAAGCGTTGAGTTGCACAGTAATGATACTATATATTTATTAATATATCTATATAAAATGTATAATATATATTATTGTGATTACACAAACAGTCATTGTGTTACTGTCAGAATGGACATAATATGTTTACTTTTTCGTTTACTATATTTTCATGTTTTCGCATCTCATTTTCTTCATGTACTAAAAATACTACATTATCATCCTATAGATTATAGTATTGTATTATTGTCGTATATGTAATTACATTCAAAATATGGACATATTCATATATATATAAATCTTTTCCTATTTTTCATTATTCAGACTTGGTTTTATTTTACAAAATGATATCCTATCGTTTTTATCATTATAATATTATATAGTCTTTTTCTAAAACAATGCTATATATATATGTGTGTGTGTATTTATACCATATATATACTTTTTTATACAAATGTTAGGAACTTTTTCGGCTTATTTTGATATATTTTAGTTTTCAGTTTCATTTTCATAAAACGGAACCATATCAAAGTTACTTAACTATCTATCAAAATACAGTAAATTCAAAAGTTTACATAATACACATAATAATTGTATACATATTTGTTCAAAAATCATTTTATTTATAGTCTATATTATGCTTAAAAACAACACATATGATATGAAATATGGACTACCTACATATGTGCATGTAAAATGGACATAATCCTAAAGACATGTAAATATATAATGCATGTAAAATTTTTATAACAGTCGTTAGCAATATTGATCAATAATATGTATCATAGTTTTTAAATAACAAGAGGTTTCATCTAATTTTTAGGGTCTACGAGACTAAATAACTCTATACATATATTATAAAGGAGTCATAAAAGTCCACAGAATCGTCTCATGTTCCCCATTTTCGTCTCGATTTCTCTATAAATATTGATGTATTTTGTTACTTGAAAATTAAAAGTGGAATTGAAAAACTTATTGGTCCATAGATTAAATATAGTAAATATATATTATGTTGTGCCTTACATAAATAAGGGCATATTTTGTGTATTTTTTATAGTTTAAGAGTTTAAGATACATTTCATAGTATCTTTTAGTATTCACAGTGTGGACAGTCTTTAGAAGTGTAAATATATAGTTCTGAATGCATAATGTATATGTTTGAATTTTTATGATATTAGGTATTACAGTATACATATATATCTTGTAGATTATAGGCAGTAGAGTTTCTTCTATAAAAATCTTTGATGGTAGGTTTTTGCACATTTGTACAAACGTCATATGTCATATTGCTGTCATATCATGTATTTTATAAAATATAAAAAGTAGTATTATTTCTTTTTTATAGTTAATATTAAAATTCCATAGTCATAATTATTAAATACGGACAGATCACACATACATACACATGATGTACACATCAACCACAAACACTCCATACGAAAATTACATGTACACACACACAACAACAGAAACCATACATTCGTAATACCTAATACGTAGGTATATATAGTCTAAAACACTATCAGCTACGATAAATGTACTATCTTATACTTATATGTTTAGATATATTACAGCCATTACCCGTATGACCGAAAAACCAAGAATTTAATTATTAATCAAACTTGGAAAAAGTATGTATAGTAATATATAGATATATTATAGTAAAATAATGTGTAATATTATAAGTAATTTGTATAATAACACCATATTATGAATGCATCTCTAAGTGCTAGAAATTCTACTAGAAAATAAAATATAGTACAGGCAGAAAATCATTCCTACTTACATAATATATGCGTTGCAGTTCTCATGTACGTAGATAAAAAATAAAAAATATTTTATCATATTATTATTTTATCATGATATACGCCAATGTCAGAGGTGTTAAAATTCGCATACATATATATATATATATCTTGGGATAATATACATTGTCTACTTCTAAATAACGATTAGAAAACTCTATAAAACTACAAAGGCATATCATATTACATAGATCATAAAAAATACAGAGCATACATACATATATGTATTCTAATTTGTTTGTAGTATACATTTTTGTCTCTTTTCGTTGAATGTAGATGTCTTATATTATAGAGTTTCTTGATAACTACAAAAATATATGTGTTTTACATATACGTGATATACTAATTAATCTTACAATAGTATCATATATAAATAGATTTTACTATATGTATATACAATCTGTTTTAGTGTATAAATCATTTATGTACTTGGTATATTTATATATTTATTTACAAATATTCATTATACGCTAAAATATTTTATGCTATATTTATTTTGTTGTTTGAATTGCAATAACTATTCAATAGAATAATTAAACGACAAGGTAATTTTTGTATAACACGTGTTGCTTCCATTTCGAGTAGTTATGTATATATACATTATACAGTATATACACTATACACTTACTGTATAAAAATTTGTTTTCTATAGTAATATTATATAGTTTATAGTATATAGCCTATGTATGTACAAAAAAAACTGCTTCCCTCACATAATGAGAAACAAGTTATTATTAGTAATACCCGTAGTTTCATCATTGGTTTTAGTTTATAGTACCATTTAAAATAAATCTATAATGTATACGTACCAACACATATTTTATACTCAAAAGTATATAATATCTTGTAATATGTATAATTTATAGGCAAATGACTCTGATTTACTGATTTTCTCTTATTAGAGGCAATGCCTATATAGTAGGCATCATGAAGAAAAGACTGGGATTTGGTAAACAACATAATGTATACTATAATATGAATAAGATCTGCAGAAAATGACCAAGAGTAAACAAAGTTGAATTCTGCAGATATCTCATACTATATTTAAGCATAATAATATGTGTTAAGAGGTAGATTATAGATATAATATATTTATGTCATTCCTATAAAATATATGTAAATATATTATTATATGTATGAATCTATACTTTTCATTTTAATGAGCTTCAGTCGTCAGGTGAAGGAAAAAGGAAGTTTTGTCTTTTGTGTGTTTGCCACATGATTTACACAAAAATGGGTTTTTGTCACCAGAATGATAACTCATATGCATAGAATACAGAACACAATCAGGAAATGCAATTTCACAATATTTGCACAACATTTGCTCATTTACTGGACTCACTTTACATGGACGACTCAACAAATCCGACTCAGCCTGTTGTTGACGATCCCAAGATGACTTCTTTGAATTAGCATGGTTATTGTTATGATGAATGTTATTATTGCTGAAATCCAAAGCAACATCTGAATCAATGTTCATTTTCTTATGTTCATCTTCTTCATCATCCCCTTCTTCTTCCTTCATTTTTTCGGACAAATTGAGTGGGTCAAGATGGAGTTTACGATCATAACGCATTGGTTTAACTTTCCGACTCTTCCTCTTTTCTGTAGTATTAGATTCATGAATAGGTGTTTCATATGGATTTGGTGATATCTTTGGATTCCTTAAATCTAATGGAGTTTGGTGAAGCTGTTGTTGTTGTTGATGATGATCCCGTTCAATCATGGAGCTTGTTGTATGCTGCTTTTGTTGAACTGAACCTTGACGATGATTTGATAATGGTGGGCTTACACTTAAACTACGAGGCATCATTGGTGATTGATTCAATATCTGACTTAAACTACTTTGATTACTTTGTTGTTGCTGATGGGATTTCTCTTTTGTACCATATTTCGTCAAATCTGAAAATGTTTGTTGTTGTTGTTGTGTAGCCATGTGAAGAAGAGGATTCATGAGAAAGTACTGATTAAAAGCAGCATAAATATCCATAGGATTCTTCCCAGCAGCAACGGCTAGAGCTGCTGCCAATTGTTGTTGTTGTTCATTTGTATGTTGACCATTGCCTACAAGGAGTCCTTGTAGAGCCAAAGATGTTGGTGTTATTGGAGTTTCAGGCATTTGATGACGAAGTAATTGTTGTTGTTGTTGTTGTTTTTGTTGCTGCTGTTGTTGTTGTTGTTGGAGGTGATGATGTTGAAGTAAAGAACGGTGATAATTATTAGTTGTTGGTTCTGTCTCTGAATCACTTTCATTGTCACTTCCAGAAGCAGCCGTTGAAAATTTTATTTTCTTAGTTGTTGGTGGTGGAGTTTCTTCATAATATTCTCTTTTAATATATTTGGGAGAGGCATGTCCATCATCACCAGATGAACTATTACTATTATTATGATTACTATTACTTCGTTTTTTGTAATCTGTTTTCATAGAATTGTTGGAGATGTGATTATTATTGTTATTGGTACTGTTGTTGAGTTGATTAAAGTCAACAGTAGATGGATCAGTTTTCTTAATTTTTGGACCACGACGAGTTCCATAAACATCAATAATTGGTAAAGGATTTGGTGTACCATCCAAATTTAGAACCATGGATGGGTTATGTTGATATTTTCTCAAGTGAAGCTTTAAACTATGACAGTATTTGGTCGCATAAGAACAGTCTGCACAACGGTACTGATAAACATTCGAATGGCTCTTGAGATGAGAATTCAACATGGATTTGTTCACACAAGAATAAGAACATTTCGTACATTGAAATGGTTTTGATCCAAAATGATTCCGAAGATGATACTCCAAATGATGCTTGTACTCGGTCACAAATGGACATTTTGGACAAGTCAACATTTTTTCTTGACGTATGTGAGATTTCACATGATCCCAAAAATCCATTTTTGTCACGGCTGTGTATTCACATTGTTTACACTTGTGTGTTTTCACCTATAGACAAACAAAAAATAACAAAACAAATTTGAATTACTTATGAAAAAAAACCTCAATTTCATTTTGAACTTTTGAACCATTCACACATTTGTATGAATGAAGTAGGAAGGAAAGTAATCTCATACCTCATAATATTCAATATTATGATCTGAATTAAATTGTATGTAAATATACTAAATATCTTAATTATCTCACATTTCTTACCTTTCCTTGAGAATTGACTTTAGGAACTCGCACTTCATCATCTGTCAACACTTCAGTTTCATTCACGTCATGTTCTTCTTGTAAATGAGATCGTAGTGCGTCCTCATCAGTGGTCAGGAAGGTACACTTTGGACAGACGTGATGTTGGGAATGACTAACCTGAATTTTCAGAAATTACAAAAACAAAAATTATTAATCGAATGATTCCAAAACATTTTTTCTTATACATATATACATACTAGCAAAAACGAAATGAAATTGAAGAATGCAATTGACTTTATTTTCATATGAAAAAAGTATCAAGTAGAGAAAAAAAATATTTACAACAAAGGACGCTTTACGTTTTTTCATGAAACTTACCAAATGTTCATTGAACTGATGCCTTGAAGTACATGAGACTGAGCAAAGGGGGCATTGAAAGATGTTGGCAGCATTTGTATTAGAATCGGCTGGACTAGTTGTGGGACTTTGGACAAGATGTTCATGATGATGATTTTCATTGCTGGTATGTTCTTCTTCCGTCTCCATTTCAAATTGATCTTGATCAATCTCATCATCTCCATCCATTTTTTCTTTGATATGACTACTTTGTGGGGACGGAGATCCTAATGGTAAGGACAATCGGGTCAGTATTTTTGACTCTAGTTGACCAAATTGATGTCGGTTCAGACTTGCAGGTAAAGGCATATTTGTATTTGTATTATTATTATTACTAGTACTACTATTTTTGTTATTATTATTATTATTATTATTCGCACCAAAATAATTGGCAAACATTGAGTTTTTCTCAAAGGCAAATTGTAATCTTTGGATATGAGAAAAATTATCCGACTGATTATTATTATTACTACTACTATTATTTTTATTATTGTTATTGCTCGGTTCCACTGTTCCTTCTTCTCCTCCCTCTCCGTTAAGTTTCAATGGAGTAGAACTGGACGTAGTGCTGCTATCATCATGTTGTTGTGAACGAGGTGAACTTGAGTCTGAGGATGAGTGAGAAACTTGAGGTGATAAATGTGTCGTATGATTCAGATGATGTGAACCCTGTGGGCTTGACACTGAGGTCAATGAGCTCACTCTACTACTTTGTTCCACCAGCATGTCAAACATTTTCTTCTTTACAACTTATCCATGTCCACTTTCTTTTCAATGATGTAGTCTTTTTTTCTAGGTGGTGCTCCGTTGTGGATATGTATGTATTTAGCTATAGGATGACGACAAAGTGGACTGATTTGTAAGTAGTTTTTAAAGGGCTCCTTTCTCTTTCTCCAATGTTCAACTGTAACGCAAAAGGAATAAAGAAAAAAAAACAAGAAAAAAAATTAATCACATGAACACATATACAATTACGAATACGAATATGAATATGAATTGTGAATATCAATGTAACTAGTGTCTTTTCAAAAGACTATTTTAAATCTCATTACTTTTAATAAGCCACACTAAAGTTTTTGCATAGTCAGTCCATATTATGTACAATGTACACTCGTGTAACTTTATGAGATTTTATGTACTTTTCATGTCACGATTGCAGATAGATAGATAGATAGATACGTCAAAAATAAAATACACAACAACAAAGGAAAAACCACAAAGGAATATTGGAGAACACTGAATACAGATCACGCAACATTATGGATTTTCTTCAACCAACCAAATTACTAAATTTTTCCTTTCGTCCAACCTATTATTTAGTACTCGTCCATCGTATGGTTATTATATTTTCTTATCATTCGTATTAGCTACCAGCTACCAATAGTATAAAAATAAAAATAAGCTGTATGTATATATGGAAAACAGACCAAGCATCATAATATCTCATCTCATGAGTACGAAACTGCCTTATTGTGAAAATTTTTTGTCCTCCTCTTTTTCAACACATTCGTTTTTCGTTTTACATTACACACTAAGTTTGGACTGGAATAAATTAAAATCAAATTCTTTTATACATAATACTGGTCATACTAGAATAAGATTTACATGATATATTGTGCTCTGACTTAGATCTCTACTAATACATATTACCTAATAATCTCCGACAATGATATCACGGCAAATTATAGAAAACGTCAAAATCTGAAGTGAAAATTGAAACTTTCCATCATAGTTAAAACTTGTCTTTTTGCTCACTGTTCATAATAAAATCAGTTGATTGAATTACTGATTATATTTTAAAATGTTCTATTCATTCAATGTTCAACGGCTTATGACAAGATCATACTGAGTGAAAAACTCTAGGAACTTTGTAAGACATGTGTCATGTACAATATACGTATAATACGTAATACGTAGCACATAAATGAATACATATGTAAGAATTAAGAATGTATGTAGTATGTATGTAGTTTGTACACTGTACACACGTGAAAAATTAAATAATCCCTATTCTTTATTGCACTATATGACACAATAGTATAATACTTAATACTTTGTAACAAAAGTTACAAAACAGTACTAGTTTTTCACTTGGTTTCTCCCATATCATGTCGTAAAGTGATGTAAGATGAACATTTTTATTCCCAGGACGTATTATGATGATGACAGAGATCAGAGACCATAATATATTAATAATAATAATAATATAATATGCGCCAACCAAGATCACCACTAATAATAATTCCAGTACAAAAGATGTATTAATGCTCACCCTTGAACTGAGCAGACTGGACTCATTCCTTTTTATATTTCACAGCATGTGGATCTAAAATTCTTTATAACCATGTATAATATAATATTTAAACGATAGACGATGGTCCACACTTCATTTAGATTTTAGATATTTCAGATGGTACACCAGAACACTACTAGAAATTACACAGACTACAGACTACACGCCAGACAGAACAATAATAACTTCCCTCTTCCGTTTTCTTTTCTCATCCTCCATATTCTCATGATATTGAATATATTGAAAATTGAAAATGGGTAAAATGTCCATGTCATAGACATTTTACTTCCTATTCTAATGTCTACTGCCCAATGTCCATAGGCCATACATTACATTACTATTTACTATACAATATATTATGCATTTATAATTTGAGGAAACGAGGGAGACAGAAAAAATTATACATTAAACATGTATGTATTATGGATTCTCTTTTATTCTTTTTATGCGTCTGTGTATGTGACCAACTGTCTCCAAAAGGAGAGAACGAGAGAAGGAGAAAGAGAAAAAAAGCACCGTAGTATATATAGTACAAAGTATAAAATATGGAATTCAAACTGACCGCATCATAATTATTTGTAACCTTTATAATGTACGGTGTGAAATAATACAATACGATCATATTTCCAGGTCAAAAGGTTCAATCGTTTAGTCACCGTTAGAAAGTTGTATGGACTCTGCTCCACAAAAAGAAAGAGAAAAGATAGAAAAAGGATGTTTTTATGTGTACCGTTTTTTCTCCATTTTTCAATCAAACATCAAACATCAAACATCCAACCCAAATAACAAACGTTTGACCCCAGAGGTGAAAAAAATTACTTTTACATTTTACACTTTTACGTTACAAGTAGCGTTATTACTATTATTATTATTATGCCTATCAGATTGATTTTCATTGTGATTTCTTATAAATAAAAATGGACATTGGAATAAATAATGTAGCTTTTTCTTTCCACTTCTCGATTCAGTTTCAATTTTCAAGTTACATAGGTAGGTCCATGTCTATATGTACACATAATAAAATTTAGAAATGAAATGGAATGCGTACAAAAAAAAAGAATTTTATGATCGTGCATGCCGATTGCGGATATAACTGTATTATTTGGTTTAAATATTTTTGGTTTTCCTCTCAGTTTTTGAGTCTGTGTCCACTAGAATATTTATTTATATACAATAATAATATACAAATGTTTCCGAAAATCCGACTAGGGATGAGACAAAATCCAGATGAATCATAATATGTCCAGTGTCCAAGCATGAACAAGTATGGACAATGTACATTGTACATATTTGTTTGAATAAAGAGAAAGATGTTTAATTCAGACACAATCACACCCAAAGATTTATCATGGGTTAACTTTTTTTGCTTGACCCTGCTGGCCTGCTTTTTGTCTCAAAATCAAACATGAATAGGAACGGTCAGTATTGTGTACAATGCAAAGGTCTCATAATGATGAGGAAAGGGCAAAGCTATATAATTTTCGGGGTGGCTTCAGCTTGAGCATTAGATTCAAGTGTACGCATATGTATATACATTATACATGGATGCATCGGCTAATGTCCAACATGCAGAAAACAGAAAAACCATAATCTACCCAAAAACCTAAGGGTTCTTTTTTCATCTCCTTCGCATACATAAACTCAAATAATGACCACCTCTCTCTCTCTCTCTCCTACTTTTTGGTCAATCTCACTCTCACACTCTTCAATGTCCAGCAGAAGTAGCAGTCATATTTCAATTTCATTATTTCATCTGTCCAACTTTTCTTTTTCTCTCTCTCTCTTCATTCAGCATATCAATCGAAATAAATAAATCGTGTAGTATGTAGTACGTTTTTCCTAACACTAGACCAAAACTCGCTCATTGTAATAATTATTTTTATCTCTAGTTTCCTAGATGTGGATATCTATAGAAAAATTATGTATATACATAACCATGTCTGTGACTGTTTGTCTACAAAATATATAAATGTAATGTGTAAAATGTTAAAATGTTAATTCCATCTTTAGACTCCTTATAATATATGGGCTGTCCAGTCGCCCTTTCGTCCACGCAATTGGCTTTATGGCTCAAGCTTTTCATTTTCTACACATGTATCCACATTTTACATACTCATGTATCTGACCAGCTTCAATTTTTCCAAATCCAAATCCACTGAAATAAACATACATGAACGTTTGAATGTATGTATTAGTATGTATGTATGTACAAGGCACAAGTACAATGTACATGTGTCTGAAAATAAAAGAGGAAGATGAACATTTTTCGAGGTCAAAAATAAAACAAAACAGAGGATTTGTGTATTTTTCACCCTCGGCACGGCGCAGAGACTGCGATAAAGAGAGTGAGAGTGAAAATCTACACACGTACAAACATTGAACACTGAACAGACACACACACACATTTACATCTACACTGGAGTGAAAACCTATAAAATACAATAAAAGGAAAAATCCGAAGGGTCACTACTTTTTCAATGACCAATGGTCAGAGACATATGACCTCATCCTCTCATCTCTCCATTCACTATCATTAAGAGGAGGACAAAGAATCTAACACACACATATGCATATAAATTCACAATCTCTCTCTCTATTTGGTTGACATTTGTAGGAAACTGGACATTTATTTATTGGAAATTACAACCCTCTCTCTCCCTCTCCCTCTACCTCTATCTTTTTCTATGCCTGGGAATCATATGATAATGACAGTACAATACAAAATACAATACTACAAACCCGGATGCGTGTGATGCCCGCTCAAAAACATGAAATACCAAATACCATATACACATGAGCGTATTTACAAACGACAAAGGACTAAATATGAAATTTAGTTAAATTTTACTATTAAAATACAGAATAAAGAATGTAGGACGAGTTCTGGATGCTGGATGTTGGATATTGGACGACATTCACTATTCCCAGCCATTAAATGAAAATACTAAATTATATCTGCGTGGGGTAAAATAAACAACATCAAAAACCCTCATAAAAATACTGATCACTGTGTTTTGTATTAATATACGACACAACTAGTCTCCAGTCTCTACTATAGATCATAGTCGTAGTAGTGGTAATAATAATAATAATTTTATATGCAAACGTCATATTATAGTCATTGTAGCTCAATAAAAACAAGAAGCAACTCTCAAGCATAAATGTATTTGTACAATGCACAATAAATTAAAGAGGAAGACAGTGGTAAGTGAGAGTGAGAAACAAGAGAGAGAGAGAGAGAGTGTGAAAGAGAGAGAGAGACTGCACCCATTAGCTTTTTCCCAGCCATTGAATCTCATCCATGTTCCATGTGCCAAGTTCTAATACCAATATAAAGAACTGAATCAGAAGATTTTATATTATGATCTGGAGATAAAATGTCATACCAAAATGGACATACAATAAGACGTATGTATTCTACTTTCTACTCATATATTAGATATTTTATAGACATATCAATGTGTAATATATACCACGATTTAAAAAATATATAGTATGTTTAGTGTGTTCCTCATATTCCATGTTTCGGCTATATTATTTAATAGTATGTATTCCGCACACATACACACTACAGACTACATACATGTCTGTGAAAAGATGATGATTCATCCACTCAAAATATCCTTGGTCCAGTTCAGTTTCTCTCTTTTCATAGTCTAATCCTATCCATTCCATTCCATGCTATTCTCAAATGTTCTCTTCTCCTCCTATTACTCTTCATCTTCTTTTAGCTCTCATCTCTCATCCCATTGCATATTACACACATTGATAGATATTATTATTATTACTACTACATCTCATCGAGAGGCTTTAGCATTTTAGACTGTGAGAGAGATCGAAGCAGAGAGAGAGAGACAGAGAGAGAGTGTGCTAGAGAGCGACATTTAACATATTATATATGAGATGAAGCCTCTCGGATTGTAAGTACACATCATACACCGTACACAACAGCAGTCGACGTCTAAACAAATGTCAATATGAGTTCCCTATTCGGATAGATAGACTCACTCTTTTCTCCTTATATATCAACTTTTGCCTTGTGCCTGCTGCGGTATTATTGTGTACGGTGTGTGGTGTACGGTGGATGAGCTGCATACATAGGCTCAGAACTCAGAACAAATAGCAAATAAATACTCATTATGATCAACCCTTTTTACTTTTTTTACCCTCATACTTACTACTCTCACTGCACTCACATTCACATCCATGTCGTCATCTTCCTTCCTCCTTTCTACCCATTCAGATCCTATCCAACTATCCAACAGCAACAGCCATTACTATTTGCCTCCCTTTTTCTTATATTGCCACTGATAGTGCTACTGCTATATCCCTTTTATGTTCATGATTCGTGATAGTCTATAATTTTGGCGTCTACTCTCACACCTCAAATCTCAAAGATAGCTTGCGTAATATCAAAATTATCTACAGTTTTCTTCCTGTATACTTTGTATGAATTGAAGATGCATATTTCTTTTTTAAAATTTGCGTGTAATCCCAAAATATGAGGAGTCCGCTCAACGCTGAATTTAAGAAGGAATAATATTAATTCCACTACTTTCTACTTTCTAGTCTACAGTAATTAGCACAACTCGTTAATGAGGATAATGAATGAATAATAAAGTGAGATAATGATGAATGTTGAATAAATGGAAAGTTCTTGTTGGCAAACTAGAAACTGGAAACTGGAAATTTTTAAAAAGAGTGTAGTAGTACATAAATGCGCAATAATATAAATTATATAATGTATTGTTGTAAACTTTTAAGTCTTGAGTCTGTCTATGTTTTGTATTACGGATAAGTGAGTTCTTTTCCGTGTGTATCTAATGTATCTATAATCTATCATATGCATGTTTTTAAGGTTGCTCACTTCTGGATTCTGGAGCATAGCTGTATACTGTATATTGTGTGTTGTATGTACTTGTAATACTATTAGTTGTGAAAGGTACTCATTTGCTCGTTAAAAATGTGGCCACCAAATGGTCAGCACTTTTACGTTTGTTGTTTTCCGTGAAAAACTAACTGATTTAACTGAGTATTATATTATATTATACTGTAGATATACACAAGACACACATTGAAAAAAAAAACTAAAGTACAATAATATGTATGCTCTATGCTGTATGAATCCTTACGCCAAAATCAGTCTTGTACTCGTATCTTGAACTTTTGAAAGGAGGAAGAAGGAACAAACTAAACAGTGAACAGACTGAAAGAAATAAGAAGAGAAAAATACATAATGAAACGGCAGCTGGACTTTGGATTTTTAAGGGTGAGTTGAACAAATTTTCGGACATTTCACGTTTTTCTTTTCTAGTTGACCCTTCCCCTTTCTTCTTTTTAACTATCACTATAATATAATACATGTACGTTGTACGCTGCACGTTGAGCCCTGCATATGTACACTCTGGACTCTGAACACACATAAACACACACACACAAAATGTGCGTACTTGCTCCTTACACTTGCTGGTAACGTTATTTTATCAGTATACATTCACGTATACACTGTACTATGTATTGTGTATTATATTTGTAGATCAATTTAGACTGTAGGAGATACATTTCAAAATGTATTATGTACTGCATACATATGTACACAAAGTAAATATAGGTACGCTACTCTTATCATTATCATTATCATGAGGTTGACCATGCTTGCTCCCTTGTATAATACAATATACAATATACACATGCATATGTACATTCATATCCATGGACACGCTCTGCATCCTTGTTCACTTTATCTTCTCTTTTTTTTCTCTCTTCTTTCTTCCTACGCGGAACAATGGACAGTCATATATTACTCAGACATTATACAGTAGTAGGAGGAAGAAGAAGAAGAAGCAAGACAAGTTGCTCTGGACCTGACTTTTGAACAGAGAGAGAGAATGGAGGAAAAAAGAAAAAAAATACGAGAGACTTTAAGGAAACACGACCAACACTCATTATGACTACTTATGCTCATTCCGGGTTTCACATTTCATCCCTTTCACCCCCCTCATCTTTCTTTCACTCTCTGCCTCGCTTCTACTCCTACTCCCATACATACTACATACTGATCTCTTTTATTTCCTCCATCTATATTCTATGTACAGGAATATAAACATACAATGTACATTGTACATATGGAGAAGGAGCACTCGCATTTCCTAGATTATACAATATTGCATTTTTAGACGTTTTCAATGTCCATGTTCATGTCCATGTGAATGGACATTCTATACTTTACTAATAATACTCGGTTCGGTGAAGAATGAACCATCATTTTTCTTCCGACAAATTACCATTCCATGATCATTTCAATGTATTGCTCATTGTTCATTGTGCATTATGTATGTATCTCATACTATCTTTTTTTATTATTTGATACCGAGAAAAATAGAGCTATTTTCTATTTAATATAAATCCATGTCCATGTTCTTCACTGTTCGTTCATAGTTGATACAATGTACAAATGTACAAAGTGTAACCAATATCTGATGTCTGATTTTCTTTCTACAACATCAACCATTGGTACAGATATTATTATTTTGATACGAGATAAACGATACGACACATTTGTAATTTGTAACTCTTCATTCTGCATCAAATCTTTACCCTCTGCTTTAAACATGGTTGTTGTGATATGCTGAAAATTATCTTTAAATTGTTTTATTTGACGTCAAGATAATATAAGATACAAGATACGAGACAAAATTACTGTCCAATGACCAATGATAAAGATTAATAAAGACGCTTTATATAATGTAAACTGTAGTCTGTAATATATTTTATATTTGTTATTTATTATTTATTAGTTATGCTACTTCCTAAAACCTAAAACAGGAGGATTATTTTATTTTTCGTTTGAATTTAAATCTGTACTGTTTTCGTTAAGTTAGTACGTATGCATAGAAGGATTGAGTTGTATAGTGTATAGCTGTCCTTTCAACCAGCATGTGTAATGTGTACTCGAAAATAAAATACCTATAGGTATAAATATCTACAATGTACATGGATTTCTTTTACACCAGTCCATACTGAAGTGACCAAAGACCAAAGACGAAAGAGCAGTGAGCAATGAGAAATGAGCAATGTAAAGTAATAATACTAATAGTAACAAAACATATAAACTCGAGGTCAAAGTGTTTTTCTCCAAATTAAATAAAACTGCAAGGCTAGAGACAAAATAGTACACTGACCAATAACTCCATGTCCAGTGCCTAGTGTCTAGTACATCGTGCATATAGGCAAATGTTTAAAAAGGGAAAACGAGAGGAAAAAAAAGATTTTCAATTCAGATAAACGTTTTCAAATGGACACACACAGAACACAAAATATAGAAGAATCATCCAGGATATACGATGTACGATGTTCAATTCATACATATTGTATATTGTGTGTATTTATAATACGTGAAAAAGAATTAAAAGTGATGGACACCACTGGTGCACTGGTTTTTGGACCAAAAAGTTTTCGTCCTGATAATAATAATAATACATAAAGTAATAACAATGATAAAACTGGACACTGGAATGGACTTGTATGGTATGGAATGGACGACGGTATGAGAGACCAAGAAGGATGCGGATAAGAGAGGAATATCCAGCCGTTTTAGGACAAAGAAAGGGTTATTTTTGTGAGAAAAGAAACTTTTTCAGCTTACGCTCTGTCCAGCAAGAATTATACTACTATTATTATTATTATTAGGGTCAACCATGAACGGACAGAGAGAATGAAAGAAATAGAGAGATGACCATGCAAACAACAGTTGTAAAATTTTAAAACTTCCCCTTTCAATTCCAAAATTCTTTTAAATATACACATTTTACGCGTGTATATATAGATTATAGATAGATAGATAGAATACAGAATGCTAGGAAAGAGCGAATCATTATTTTTACTTTACTTTACACATACTTCATACTAAATATCCTGTCTAACAAACTTGTTCATCACCACGTAGACCCCGGCTTGTACGTTGTACGTTACACATTACACATTATACATTATACACTTGAAACTTGAACTGACAAAGATAGTTATTGGATGCAGCATTAATGGTAATGACAGCGACAAATGACAATCATTGTAAAAATCCCCATATATTTTACGATATGCCAATCTTCTGTGTATGTATAATGTATAATGTAACATGCATACATAATACATAATACATAATACACAGTCACTGTCTGACTGCTTTATTTTATTCTATATTTACATATACTGATGATTATATGGAACATGGAAAGTAAAATCAGAGTATTATTAAGAAAATAAAATAGACGTGATGAGAAAAACAATAATAAGTTTTTTTTAAAAAAAAAGAAGATGTACATAATATAATGTATTTTACATATGTTCTTTTCCAGATAACTCGTCACTCATACTTGATGCTTGATACTGGAGAAGTGTTAAAACTATGAAGGACACAGACGTGGAAAAATCAAAAGTTCCAGGCCATATTATGTACTATTGGACAATAGGGATGTAACATTATTCTTATTCTCACTACTACTAACTATTAACTATACTAGGTTGTTCTCGTTCTGGTTCTCAATATTATTCTCATTCTTTCTATCCTTTGTCCTAAAACCCTGTCCATTTGAGACATTTTTTCCCTTGAAATTTGAAATCTCTTAAAACTTGACGGCACATCTCATATGATCAAAACAGAAATGAGTATTGAGTATTGAGCATTGAACATTGGGCATTAGAAAAACAGCAAGTGTCACTCTTTTTCTCTCTTTTTTTGTCATTCTCTCTCATTTTTTTCAGAAGGATAAAGTCTTGAGTCTTCAGCCTTCATCTTACATGTCTGTCCACGTAGTTTCTAGTTTGTAGTGTTTTTTTTCAAGTCTTAAAACATAAAACTTTAGGTAAATCTATTGACTACTGGCTAAATCCAAATCCAAATCCAAAAAAATCCACCTCCTTCCTGTGTCCACACAAACATACACACACAGTTCATTTATGTTTCATGTAGGTTGTAGGTATTTATGCTGTGCTGTCTACATCACAGCATAAATGGACAGGACAAGCAACAAGGAGCTTACAAAAAACAAGAATAATAAGACTCCAATGTCTAAACTCTACGCTCTACACTCGACACACCGTAAAAACTACACTAAACTAAACTAAAAACAGTACAAGGAAGAGAATGGAAGAGACCTTTATACTTTTGGACAAGATAGGACATGAAACACATATCTTGTAATCCTCAACCATGTTCTTACTTACATGGAAATTCATTATGAGCCCAAAAAATTGTAATATGAGTCAAGTGAACCGTTAGAGAAACTGTTTTAAATGTTTTCCTCCTTTTTAGTCACTCATACACCATTCACCATTCTCCATTCTCCATTCACCGTACATAATACACAGATATATCTTCCCTGTGTGTGTTTTTACTGAGAAAACTCCTGGTAAAAATATTAAAAATCAATAGGATTCCCCTAGTTGGAGGGAAAAAAAAGTTAAAACTTTAGAAAAAAAACAGCATATGTTTGCAATTCCAAGAATAGTCTTTTATCCACCTACAATTCTATCTTCTCTGTGCCTGTTCTATGTACTCGGTTCTCTTTACACTCTACAGTCTCTACCCTGTAAAGAAACTGTAAAAAATCAAATGAAACAAAAGAAAAAAAAGTTTTATCTATGGTCATGAACCATGAATATTCAGTGGCTTCAGGATTTAGGATGTACAAAGTAAATGTAGTAAGATATAAGATAGTACCGACACCAAATACCAAGTGGACATTGGACATGAACAATCAGGAATGAGGAACTTGAAGAGTTGAGCAAAAAGGATAGTGTCATATGATGATATTGTACATTGCACTTAGTACACGTACGTCAAATATCAAGCCGAGACTCAAGACTCAAGACAAGGCATACAGCATGCAGACACAGTGGGCATTTTCGGATGAGGAAAGAAAGAAGCTGAAGAAAAAGAGAAAAAAAAGGAGTACTAAAGTAGTAACGGAGTAAACGGGTAATGAGAAGGAAAGTCCAAGTAGTCCAAAAACGGACCGTCAATCATAGATGTACGTGTTAGGGCCAGAGCCAGGGCGTGAACTCGCGCGAGTGTGTCTGTCGACCCTATGCACGTGCTATCCTTAGATATTTCTCTTCCTTGTATTTATGTAGACGCTGTAATCTGTAGACGGTAGTCTGTACTCTCTGCTCTCATACCTCATACAGAAGCCAGTCAGCATATTACCATTACACGTATTATTACTACTATTATTATCATTATTATTACTGCTACAGTTAGCTAGCTACGTATGGACAAGCTCAGAGATAGACAGACACACAGTTAAACAAAAGGGGTTCAAATTTATCGTTTTCTCTCTGAAAACCACAGACACACATAGACTCAAAGCTCGACCTCTCCAATATCCCCTTATTGTACATACGTCTGGAATACAGAATATGGAGCATGGAGTATGAATACTGGATACACATGTTCATGTACTTACATATAATCATACCTACATCTTATCTCTTTGCGTGTATTGGGTATGGATGTGGATTGTGGATACTCAATATTTTAGTTTCAATTTCCTGGATCTTCCTCAACTTTTTCTTTAAATATACTGATCTCTCACTTTCAAATGTTGACTTGACACTACTCCTTACTCTTTTTTTTCTCTCCTTCCTTGTAAAACAGAAGAAAGACGTAATATCTATATTTATACCTCGTCCTATATCCTATATCCTATACCCTGTACAGTGTAGTGTATACATATGTATGAAAACGAGGAAGAAATAAGAACCGTAAAGGAGATTTTTTCTCTGTCTCCAGGGGAGTCCATTTTTGGTCCAGAGTGTCATGAGCTATGAGGAAATTGGAGAAATGTATGAAATAAATGAGAAGCAAGCTGGCCACTGTCAAGTACCCATACTTATGTATATTATGTGTACACTAGTGTATAGCATGTAGTATGTTGCATGCAGTTCCACAAAAATAGGCAACAATTTACTGCCACGCCAGATTTACGCACATTACATATTACGTACGCTCCATTCTAGATTCTAGATTCTAGATACGAGATACTAGATACAAAACTCTCCATTGTCTTTTATAATTCCGGACAGTTTGCATCATCTGTAATCTATAATCTATATGCTTTGGAGTCTGTAGCAAAATATTCTTCACCATCAGTGTTTTTAAACGTGAGTATTGAGCATTGAATATGTCGAGCTGGTAGGTTATATACTACATGTACTATACATTGTACATTGTATATACTATGTATTTGAAGCAGGATAACTATATGAGCTATGAGATAAGACTATTTTGATGTTTGCACATTGATCCAGGCATCAAAAGTAGAATTGTATCCGGCAGTTTTCAAGTACTCAATTAACAAGTTTAACAAAGTACAGAAGAAAGAAAAAGTGCATTCCTTCTATTCTGTTATATATAATATAATAAAATATATCATTTGGATTTCCAATAATAAATAAGATGCAGCTTATACAGTATACAGTATACAGCATATAGTATAGAACGTATAATATACATAAAACATTTCGTAGGTATTCTTATGTGCTACGTGCTCTATGTTGTATGTGCTCTATGTTGTATGTGCTCTAATAATATAAAATATAATCATTCCATTCCATTCCATTACATTTTCAATGTTCAAAGGAGCAATTTCTTTCTTGTTGCTCTCCTTCTTGCAAGTAAACATCCGTATCCTTAAGCTCTTTTTGGACACACAGTGAGAGAAAACGTTGGATTGGATTGAGAAGGGGTTAACATATTTTAAGTGTGTCCTAAAAACTCAATGCCGTTCCAAATCCTTTTTCAATTATTCCCCATTTCTTTTTCTTTACCTCGTTCTCCAATACATACATATAGAAATACATACATAAATAATGTAAGGCCCATAGAAAAAGAGAGTGAGTGAGTGACGTGTAGATAATTATGTACGTGACATGCAAATATCCTATATTTGGTACATAATACATAATATATAATAATGTACCATACCAACGGAAAGGGATACGTACATGACTATGACTATTTCTTTTTTCTCCCCAAAACAAGAACAAGTCTTTACCATTTGAACATTTGAATATTTTTGAATATTTTAAAAGATAAAGGAACATGTAAATAAATAGATATACATAGTGTCGGTTTAAGGTAGTGAAACTTTGTAAATAGAAATGCTCTATATTATCCGTATGCGTATACACACACGTATTTAGTGTACAGCGTAAAGCGTACAGCCTACACTCTCGTATATTTTGTATACACGTTACATGTATACAGTATACACGGCTGTCCACTAACAATTCTTGTTTTTGCCATAAAACGCGTAAAAATAACAGCAAAAGAGTGTACAAGAACAAGGAGCAACTCAAGACGAAGAAGACGAAGGAGGGAGAAAAGAAGAAGAAAAAACGAGAAACTTTACGCATACATCACCATCCATACACCATACACATACATATTTACTTGCATAGAGTAAATAAGGGTTTTGAACTATTTTAACAAAATTTAGAATTTGCCCTTGAGTAAATTTTTCCATGGGATTCACCATCTCCTATCTCTCTCGTCTCTCGTCTCACTCACTCGCTCACTCAGTCACTCATTCCAACTTTTTTTCCCTTTCCTTTTTTCCGTGTTTTTCCTCAACTTGTTGGTGTTGTTGGTGTCTAAACTCTAAACTCACCTACCCTCAACTGGAACTAGCTAAAAATAATTTCATGTACTATATAATAAAAATACACGCAAACAGTCCCATCCAATATTTAAGATACTGTGGGATGAGTCTAGAGTCTATAGAGACCAGATACTAGAGACTTGAGACTAGAGTGAGATGAGATGGGAATAATACATAACAAAATAGAAAACTAAAAGCCACTACTCTACTCTATACTCTATACTCTATGCTGTTTATCCATTATCCATTAGTAAAACACAAATACAAAACGAGTCAATATTCACTTTACAACTTGTTTTCATCTTATATTATTATTACTTTCCCTTCAACTTCAAAACTGCAACTGTATTTTTTCACACAAGCTACAAGCGTCCAACCTAAAGTTACCATATTGGTTCATCCTTTTTATATGAATGTACAATGTACAATGTACACAGTATTCAGGATTTTGTTTACAAAGTTATGACATTAGAATAGACAATGCATGTTTGTTTTTTGTTTTTAGTAACGCGATATACATCATTAGCTCAAACTTGAAACTTGAAGTGATGAGGAGAGAAAGCGGAGGAAAGAAAGAAGAAAAGGCAAAACAACAAGACGGCAAAAAAAATGGAGAAGACGGAAGTATTTAATTGTTACATGAAGCCTCCAGATCACTTCTAGTTCTTTAGCAAGTGGACGTCACACTACATTCTATGTTTATGGGTTTCTGTATATACTACATAATACATTATATTCAATAACTGTAGAATGCAGAATGCAGAATGTCGAGGAGAGGGGAAAAAGAGAAGATTCTATTACAACTTGGCTGAAAATATACAGTGTATATTTCAGGGTGACATCTAACCCTTGTCAGCTTCCGGTCACATATTTTGACCCCTCTCTATATCTGGGTTGCACATGGGTCAACTTGAAATCCATCCATTCTACATTCTACTGTGCAGTATGTCCTATGTCCTATGTACTCGATCCATTTCCTTGTTTAGCTTCAGTTACATTTTTTTTCCTGCGTGTGTTTTTTTTCTCGCTTCTTTTCCATAGAAAATCCAAATTCTCTCCTACATTCATAATCCTCAAGTATGTGTATATTGTACATTGTACATCGTTCGTTGCTCGTAAAGCAGGGCAATGAGAGGAATGATAATATATTTCTAACATTTAGCCTAACTGAATGCTTCCTCAATCTGTCTCTCTTTTGTCTTTTGCCTGGCTAGTGTCTGCTGTCTATGCATTATGCATAATTGAAATAAAACTGACCTAAAATTTCCACCATCTACCACCATATCATACATCATACAGGATAGCATCAGAGTATAAATAAAATGTGGAGAATGTAGACAATTTTCATTTCATTAAAAGTTTCAAGTCTCAAGTTTCAAATCTCAAATCTCAAGCATGCAGATTGAAGATTGAGCAAGCCACAGAGATTGAGAGCTACACACCATACCACATAATACTTAACGTCATATCTTCATAAAAGATAACGTATAAAACCAACAAGCGACAAACAATGTTTAAAACTTTCTACAAACTCATAACTCCAAACTGTAGAAACAAGAAGGAGGAGGAAAAGTGATATAGCGGTGCTGGATGCTAAAAGTTGGATGTTGGATAGCGCTCCTTAAATTACTTGTGTTTTTTTACGTATCAAAACATTACAGCTTACAACATCAAACCAAAAGATGATAACAATTTTAAGATAACATGACAAATAGTCCTATTCCTACAAATCTGTGAAAACTTTGATTTTTTACAAAAACAAATTGTTATCCCAGTGGATTCTACAATGTCTACAGTCTACAATCTACAATGCGTCATCATATAAAAAAAGAATAGAAAGAAGAAGGTGGAGGATTCTGATCGTTTTTCAAGGGACTGTGGTCCACCGCTCGTTCTTGGTTCCTTCGTTGTGGTTCACTCATTCATTGATGCATTGATGCATGCTCATCAGATGAAACACTGTCAATCGTCAATGCTCATGAATGCACAATATACATACAATAGACAAGATACAATACAATGTATAATGTACATACTACATACTGGAGAAATGTATAACAAGAGGAAAATGAATTTGAAACCACGTAGAGAGATAGGACTAGACAGATTGCACAAGAGTATTTACTATTTACTCTACAAGATCATAAAGTACAGCGTCTACTTTACTGCTTACTTCTCTCTGTGACATTCAAGGAAAAAAAGGAAGAATAAAGAATAACTTATTTATTATTTAGTTGGTATTGCTATTGGTATTTGCTCGTCATCTCCCATTCCATTCCACAAAACATCTTTCGACGACGACGACAAGGAACAAGGACAGTGGACTTTGTTGTTGTGTCATGTGTATGTAGTAGTTAGTTAGTATTAGTTTGTAGTTGGACGGAAGACAGAACACATGGAGACATAAGTAGTACTTTTACCTTTACTTAAATATATTTATTTCTATACTTCATTCAAATACATGGAAATATATACAATATGTAACATGTATACATGTACATACGTAGACAATACAAAACAATGGAGTTTTTATATACACACTACACACACTCCACGACTTGTTTATCTCCATACAGTTTTTGAGCTTTGAGTTGAGTTTGTTATGTGCGTCCAATCTATACCGCGATCATCAAGTACCAACAACCAACAACAATTGACAATCGTAATCGTCATCGTCGTCGTTTTCTTCTTCCTTTTTTTATTATGTTAGTTTTTACTCAAACCCCCAAAAGTTCCTTCCGCATCTTAAACTTGAAGCTTCAAGTATAGGATATTATATATTATGTACCTATTACCTATTATACAAACGTATGCAACATACATCCATGTATTACCGTAATCTGTAATACTCTGAGGGATTCCTCGTGCTTTTCTATATCATACTCCTACAACTCAACTACCGACTAATCCCTTCCATGTAATCGTTAAAGTGTGCGGTTTACTTTTCGGCCAAAAGATCTTTGAAGGTTCAATCAACATCAAAATACATTCGTATTTATTAGTAAGTACATTCATGTCTCCAAATTCCAAATTATACCATAATATATCACATATCATACACGGTACATGATGCACTTCCTATCAAGTTATTACAATCCGAAACTTTTCTATGTGGAGGTATAAAATGTATAATGTGTACAAAATATAAACGGATTCATCTTGTATACGGTACAAGTTGTACTATGTGATATTAGATGTTAGATATTGTATAGAAAGAGAACGGATGACTTGTGTAATTCAGAGTTCAGAGTCGCTATCCTTAATTCTGACTAGTAACTGAGTAGTAATAAGGAAAAAGTTAAAAATAACACAATTCCATTCAAGTTCACATCACTTTCAATTCCTGGATTTGTTAGTTCCGTGTGACACGGATAATTAAACAACAAGTAAATATGAGCTCAAGACTCAAGACTCAAAACTCAAGACCTTCATGTCCCATATTTATTTACCAACTAATTTTTATTCTCAAGATATATTTATGACTATGTACAATATTATTTGGATTAGAGAATAGTTAAAACTAGTCCAGATATTATACTATACTATAGGAAACAGAAGCAGAATCAGAATTGAGGGAGGAGGAGGGAAAGACAAGAATCTTGAACTCTAAAAGAAATTAAGATAACACACTTGAATCACCATAAAATTACAGATATACAGATATTCTTACATACTTTCATGCGTACTTATTCCTTATAATATCTATGTGTAATGTGCAAGTACTAAATGCACAGCACAGCACAGTACAGAGCAGAGCAAAAAAGGAAGAGAAAGAGGAAAATACAGAATGAAGACCATCCATTTTTATTTCTAATAAAGGTATCGCACATCGTAAACACGGAAATTCACATCCTGTCCACATTGCACAGTGCACACACATCTTGCATACACATTACACATTACCCACTATAGTCAATAGTCACCGAGTGAGAGAAAGAATTGTGGTGTTTATAGTAAAAGTAATTAAAAAGGAACTATGTAGCTGTATGTACATTATACATAAGACAAGCCTGAGCTGAACTGAGCTGAGTGAACACTGTGTATTGTCTATATTGTGTATTGTGTATTACACACTTATGTCATCCTCAATCCGTAGCCGACTCATCCTCAATCCCTGTACATTGTGTACATATCCCATGTACGTCACAATAATGAAGGAGCAAAAGTGACACGCAATATGTTTTTCTGATGAACTTCCAATTAATGAATCATTAAAAAGAAGCCCGATACTAATAAATGCAATAGACACGCATGCATGTAGTATGTAGTATGTAGAATCTACTAGTACATTCCTTCAAATTACACATGTATCTATGCATGCATAACGCATACAGCATACAGGTTACTTATAGATATATATGATATATGCCTAAACCCGAAGAAAAGTGAAATGGTGATTTCTTGTTTATTTCCAGAATGTTAATTTTAAGTGCTATTAATGAGCAAGAGTTTTTTCCCCGGCGCTATTTGTACAATGTTTATCAATATCACTGTTCAATCTTACGAAACAAGTGAGTTACCTTCTTTTCCTTCCACACTAAATATTATGTAAAACATCCTCAATTAGTGATTACACTACATCCTATCATATCCTTTGTGTATTCTATTTTGTATTTCTTTGAACTACTCATTTTATTTTCCGTTTTCCCTCGAGATGTAGATTGTGGATTATGGATTATGGAAGAAATCCATATGTAAAAATGCTCGTTATTTCTGATTTCGTATTATTATTGAGCACTTTTTAATGGACTTTTGGAATCATAGAATATTAACACTTGCTATCGTAATATCGTAATAGCACCAGTAATTTCCCCGATAAACATTCTGAACCTTTTGAATTTCTCAAGAACTCGGAACAGAATTATGTAATCAACAATCACTTTTTTATGCTGAAAGAGTAATCTCCAATCTACAATCTCCAAGCTACAACTTTGAAATAAGTTGCATGAAAAGGTCAAAAACGGTAGCAGTGACATCATATGAGGTAAAAACCTCAAAGGTCCATAATCCATGATTCACAATATTTACGCAATTCATACTCAATACTCAATACTCGAGTAAATTTCATAGCATGATCATGCAAAAAAAAATATGATGAATAATGAATAAAATGTACAAATACATAAATAAAGGAGTCGACCGCGAATGACATTAAGTGAATCATTCAGCTTTTACTCTTGTTGTTGTTCCTGTTGTTGTTGTTACTTTTTTTTCTTTCTTTCTCTTTTTACCAAGAAAGACAGTGATGAAGTGGTCACGTCTCTCACCCACTCTTCATGCTTTATCTGAAACTGAAACTGTTTCAGAGAAAACCCGAAACGGTGGTTCATTCACCCATTGTTAATGATTTAAAAAAATTGTCCTTGCCATGATGTGGTTAAAAAAATGTGGTGTGCACATGAAATAACACTAAACACTAAACACTGGAGTACGGAATACGGAGTACTATTGAATTATTGAATAAGAGTTCTTTCCGTCACATCAGTATTCTGTACAAGATGCAGTTAGTCATTCACTTTTCCATTCTCCATTCAAAATTCAAACCAATGCCGTAATGTAGTGGGAGAGGAGTACAAAGTACAAAGCAATTGACAATTGAGGATTCCGCATCCAGATAACCGCATTAGACTACGTCTTTCCACGATGCGGTTTTATTGAGATTGATCTTTGAAGTTGCTTTTATTTTTTACAGAATCCTCCATCAACCGCTTCTGCCCATAATAGTCGTAATAATAATAATAATAATAGTGCCTACAAAAGCATGGAGAAAAATATATAAAAAATACTGGTGAAAAAAAGAAACTATGATGGAATAGGATTTTATTTTTACACCTTCAACATTTAGCTCAAGAATAGATAAATAAGAGAGCGGAAGTTTTCACTCATACACCATGAAAAAAGACACATTATATGTGCATTATCTATGACACATTTTACAACAAAGTGTCCTTCTAAAAAAATCAACCAGCAAGTCATGTCAAATTCTTCCTCAAGAGAAAATGTTTTATCTTTCTTTTATTGTGCGTCCATGTGCAGTGCACACTATACACAATAATAAATAGTAGGCTTCATTGCAATTCCTCTCGCATACTTGTACATTGTACTACTACATACGTAATGCGTCTGTCTACTTTATGCTCTTAAAATGAACTTCTCAATAAATTCTATTTATTTTTTTCCCTTCTCTCTTGACTATTGTCCACAGAACAGTATAAAGTATAAAAAAAGAGATGAGATGAGAGAGGGACTAAAATTGTAAAAAGCGTTCGATTTTTACAATGAAAAATCATTTTTCAATTTGAATCCAAGCAAACCCATCGATTACTGTCAGCATGCGGGGGCGAATGTCGCCATAAATGGCTCGGCTTTTCCACCGCCGTTTTCCTTCCTACTCCATCCCTATACTTATGTACACTTTGATACTTTCCCTGTTTCTATGACTGATTCATTCCATATTCCATTCCACAATATTCTATAGATACTTTCTGTTCCATTTTGGTACAATGTACAATGTACACAGTTTCATCATCATCATTCTTCCTATGAAATACAATGTCTATGTTTATATTTCGTCTTTCTTCTGCGTACTACGTACTATTTGCTATTTACTATTTACGTGCTATGCATAAATCATAGATACATGTGCGTTTTATTTATTTATATAGCAATATTTTATCAATTGTACATTTTCTACTTTTATAGTAAGGATTCGTCGACAGTATTAATAAATAAAACGGAATCTCCCACATCGCGTGGCTGATGAAACTGATGAAAAGAAGGAAACGATATAAAGCAGAAACATTTCCTTTCCTGATACTGTCTAAAGAACAAGAACAATGAGATATTCATGTTTTATATGCATAAAAAGATAGTATTGGATATTAGATACGTATGGAAAATGGAGAGTGGAGATCAAATATGGACGACGGAGGTTGTAATAGTATACACAATACACAACTATACGAGAAGAATCAGAGTCGGAGTCGGAGTCGGAGTCGAAATCAAAATCAGCTTCGGATTCGGAGATGCACAGAGGAAGCGCAACAAAATAATGTAAAAAAAAGTTATAAACAGAGAGAGAGAGAGAGATAGAGAGAAAATGATCTTTCCTACCATTCGCCTGACTGTCGTGTGTCCTCTCCCATAGTTTTTTCCCCACGTATATATTTTACCATTACTTGTACCATTTTTCGGCTCTTTTTATTTCTATCTCTCTCACTCTCCACTCAACATTCTGCACTGTACACAGCATCCCTTTAGCCCTCATAGCTCTTCATTTTCATTTTACATACATGTGCATGTACATACAGCTACAGGACACATCAGTCTGTAGTCTGTAGCCGTATGTTTTATACTCACACAGTATGATATCTAGGATTTTTATAGTCTCTTTTACCAATCCTCCCTATTTTTTTCCGCTCTCTCATCATCCTTTACTCACTCTCATCATCATGTGGAAAACTTGAAAATATGTATACGTATAGATTACATTATTATTTATTATTTTATCGTTTGTTTCCATCCTCATACATATTGACGCACGCACATCCATGCGTATGTACTATGTATTATGTAGGTACCGTGTACTTGGTGTACTAAAAATGATTGTAGAATTGGAGAAAAAACGTGGAGTTGAAATTGGAAGCAGGTGATAAATACTAGAACGAATTTTTATTTGGGTAAAAATCATAGAGATTACAGTGGGCTAAAAGGACACAAGCGAACAAAGTACACATGCACATACAGAGAACGAGGATGAGAGAGAGAGGACCTCACTTGAACAACTATAACAACCTAACGACAACTACAAACGGAAAGAAAGAGAGAGAGAGAAAAGGAGAAAGAGAATGAGCCTGCGATATGTGACTGCTGCATCTGTGTTTTTCAGGATCAACACAGCAACACACGTTGCTTTAACACCATGTCAAATACATACATACACATTTATTTCTCTCTCTGTCTTTTCTTCAACCACTGTACGTAAACACAAAATAACCAGTGCAAAGGTATCCAGATAGGTATTCAAACACACAGTAAGTATTACATATACTTATGTAGTATGAATGTGTGTGTGTACACAAACCAAAAAAAAACTCCAAAAATCTGGAATCTGAAATCTAGAATCGAACATTGAAAACGATAGAATATACTTTTTTTTCATTCATTTTTTTCTCCTTTTTTTCTAATGCTATATGTATGTTGTCTTGTGCCTTGTGCCTGACATTAAAATAAAACGAAATAGCGTGTGCTGCACACTTTATGTATACATATATGAACATACGTATGTAATATGTACTGACTAGTTTTGGATTTTGGACTGGATCAGAATTTGAATTCATAGTAAAACATGAATAGTGAAGAATTACTGAATGCATATGGCAAGTTCCACTTTATATATGTAGTTATTTCATCTCTTTTTTTTCACTCTCTCCCTTTCTTAGGTCAAACTACAGGTCACTCCATTCCACGACATGTTTATACAGATAGTTTTATTTTTAGTCAAAAAAAAGAAAAAGTAGTGAAAAAACTAGGAGTTGTATTTGTACATGCATTTGTAGATATCGACAAGATGGACCGTTAGAAAAATTACCATTTTAAAATACACACATACGTTTACTGTACCATCCAATTTATTTAATAGTATATGGTATATAAAATACATCAAGAACGTTTAATATACTATTGACTTTAGCTATCGCTCAAATATCCTCATTTTCTATGAAAATTCTCTCTTTTATGACCATATTATTTTTATTTTTACTTGATAGAAATACTAAATCCTACATTCAATATATTATATAGGCTATATTTACATGAATATTTTTATGCTCATGAGCTGCCCTCATACTGTACTTACTGTGTACCGTTAGAAAGGTTTAAGTTTTGAGCACAACTCAGAAAAACTGAATTGACAACTCATTCTGTATTGTATGAACAATACAGAAATAAATATATTAAGTAGTATAATGATAATATGCATGTACTAAAAAAAAGTATAATATTTAATGTTAGACCTTATACTTGCTACTTGCACAATATAAAACTGTCCCTTTGGTCCAGTTCTTTGTTTAGACATATTAAAATGAGCGATGTAGCACTGTGTGTTTCCTATGTTTCTATTGCATGTAGCTTAATGTACATTGTACATGTAGGATATAGGTAATAAGTACTTTATATATATGATACATAATGACCTCAATAGAATTTTTGTCCAGTACGACCAGCACATTATACATATTGAGTACAGAGTATAGACAGTGGACAGTACGCATTCAACATACAAAATACACCGTAATAAAGTGATTAATGCATTATTTACTGTTGGTAAAGGGTAGAAAAAAGCATTGTTTACTTATTTGTACCTTTATGGATTAGTATTTTTTGAGAAAAGTAACATTTTTGTATAAATTACTGTAAAGTTTACATGCTCTATACTCTATAATATTGAATGAGTGGAGTACCTAGCACCTACTGTCTAGTGTCTAGTGTCTAGTGAAGGGATAAAGCGTAAAAAATCCTGTTAAAAGTACTATTATAAAAAAACATGTTGGGGCATTACACTTGTCGTGGAGATGAAAGATATGGAAGTTGTGTGGATGGGAAGTAAAAAAAACGTAGTGTGCCTTACTCCGTACTGGATGTTGTATGTGTTAAAAAAGACGAAGGGGAGATGAAAATGAAAGTCTATATATCCTACACATACATGTACATTATACACACCGCACGCACATAATATGGAGCATGGAGTATAGATGTTATGTTGTTAAAAAAATTAGATGTGAAATAGAAACCAAGATAAAAACCCTCCACGATGGTGATATTACACTGACTACTGACTACTTACTAACTGCCTGTCTCGACTCCGAAACACATATTACGCACATTAAACACAGACACACGCAACATCCACGTGGATGTACATACATAAATATAATACAGGAGGAAGTATGTATATCTATCTATCTATCTATATATTATATAATACGAGCCCGTGCCAAGCATTAAGTAATGACCTGCCTTATTATTGCACCCTCTCAAACTTACTTTCGCTCTCGTTTTTTTCCCTCTTTTTCTGTCTATCTGAATGAGCTGGAGGAACAAGAGGAGCGGAAAGACGAACAGCCATAAAAAAGAGGGAGTTTACTTAAAAAAATCGATCATGAAAGTAATCAAGATAGGGAGACGCCCCAAGTTCATTGCTCAACACACTTGTCACACGTGAATGGGAAAAAACTACGCAAAAAAAGGTATATAATATATAATATACACATGATGAGTTCTTCCCCGTTTTCATACTTTCATTATTATATTATACGAATGATCTATTTCTTTTACATAAGAAACGGTAATAGATCATATCTCCAATCTCCAATACTTTAAAAAAATATATATTAGACATTGCGTATTATATTTCGTGGAATGGGGATGAAAACAGACAAACAGAAATGAAAAAAAAACAATTATTATTGGTCTTAGATAGATAGTTTTTTCCTCTATACAATCCACTCCCTTCCAATATACATACTCTTTATTTTTTTGTCGGTATCATATTCCGTCAGTTTAGCGAGAGAAAAAACTAAATAAATGAGAGCACACTTTCTCTCAATTATTTATTTGTCCTAAGGCTGAGTCAAGGAAAGTCAAAGTGAGTTTGTGCCCCTTTCAATCTCCTCCTTAGTGTTAAATGTTGATTTTAGTTTTTAAGCATGTATAAAAAGGTACAGGAAAAAATAGAGCTACAAGCTACAAGAAAGGATGTGAAGGAACAGAGAGGAATGTTATTGCCCTAAGACTTTAGCTTTCTGCTTGTCCTGTGATCGGGCATCAAACTTCAAACTCCATCAAAAACCACAAGGACGGAAGACGGTTAAAGGTAAATGACTGTCTATCGTCTCTCCTTCTGTCCATCACTATATATCATCATTTTCTACAAACATCAAACATATAGAAAATCCCAGTACGACCCATTTAACATGTGTACATGGACAAATGGTAAAAATGTCATATACACCCTTTTTTTGTACGGAATAAAAATGAAAAGTACACACATGTACCGTTTGGAGTTTGGAGACAAAGACGGAGAGGACAAGAAAAATAAAAGGAAGAAGCAGTGGAACAAATATATAACTGTAGTAAACGGACTAGCTGGATAAAAATTGAGTAATAGGAAGACTCATAATGAGAAAAAACAGACCATCTATTCCGTACTACATATTACTAATGTAATTCCACTCAATGCCTCTAGTACTTATGTACACATTACGCATTAGGTTGTGTCTACAATCACAATATGTACATGTCCACATGTAGATACATATGATATCAAATAAAATGCGACTCTCTCTCTCTCTCTCTTTTCTCCGTAGTGGTTGGTGGCTTTCGGATTAGCCACTTTTTTGTATAGTGTATAAAAAAGGAAATTGAAGGGCCCTTCTCTTCCTACCCTTAAAATACCTTCTATACCTATTCTAATTTTTATAATACTACTCACTGCTTCTGTAAGCCATCCTCCAGTAGATTAAAAGATCCTATACATTATACATTCTACATGCATGGATAATAATAATACGTACTTACGTACGTACGTACGTACGTTCGTCTCTATACACATATGTACATGTTTCTGATCACAATTTTTTGTCGTCTCATGGTCGTACTCATGATACTCGTGTGTATGTCTTGTGTCTACTTTATTTTAGCTATTTAGCAGCCAGCTATTTTTAAGGACATTTCCTGGACACACTTTTTCTCATGCACAAAAAAATATACTGACTAAAGGTAAATTGAACCCTCTTTTCCTCTGACAAAAAAAGAAGGGAGACAAAAGGATCATGTAAGGAAGTAGAAGTAGAAGTAGAAGAAGAAGAAGCCTACAACTATTAATACTACTACTACTACTACTATTATTATTATTATTATTACTAATAAAAATGTTACCTGAGATTAAAAAAATGAAACACCCTAAAAATAAGCCTGTTTTTATACACATTCTCTCCCTTTCCCTTTCTTTTTTTATGTAAGCACACTGAAACCGTAAGTGGTAGGTAATGGCCAATGATGTGTGTTCATGTATTTTATCAACATATGTATTATGTTTTATGTATCTTTTCACCTTTTTATTACCATCTACTTTGAAGTTTCAAGTAGGAAACCAACGCACATTAGATTAGCCGTGTAACGCGTGGCTTACAATAAAACGATTAAGTTTCACACTTTTTTACTCTCTCTTTTTTTACCAACTTCCTCTTCCTCTTCATTTTTTGTTCCGTTTATCCATGATTTTTTTAGTATGATCATATCCCTCTCCTTTTTTTCGGTTTCTCTCGGGGCTGATTTTTTTACACATACACGGTATGATAATAACTATATTAAAAGATCATGGGTATTGATATCAACACACGTATGATTATTTATTCTTTATTCTTTATTCTCCTCTCCTCTACTACTCAAGTACATAATGTAATAATAGACTCGATTATATACCGACACACGTAAACCGTATGTGGTTTTTTACGGGTATTGTTGTTACTATTATTTGCTATTCACCTAATATTAGGAGATTCAAGTTCTTTTTTATTGATACATGATTATAAAAAAGAATGGGCTCGTGTCTATCTCCCCTCTTTTTTTGTAATATATGTAAAAAACCAATTACTACTTTTTAACAACCCTAACATGACATCTTCATCCGATCGGTGAGTAACCTTTTTTTAAAGAGGAAAACAGTAAAAACCTTGTTATTTTTCTTTCTTGTTGACACTCTTTTCAACAAAGTCATCACGTTGATGATGATGAGGCGTGAGAGAAGGCACCTAATTGATTTTTCATGACGCATTCTTTGTGATTATGAAGAATTTGTCTTATCAGGCTTGTTTTAACGAATACGTATCAAATATATCCATTCTCCATAGAGAATTAAAGCTACTTTTGTAAATCAATTTCAATGGAAAGAATAAATTGTATCGCCATCTTAAAATTTTTTAAAGGAAAGGGTAAAGGAATGATATCAATAGGCAATTCGGGTCAAACACAATGTTCTACAGAATAAAGAAATATACTGTACTTTTTCACATATTTTGAACCACTACAACACTTAAATCGCCAGTTTTCTGTTTTCTTAAAAAAACTTTATGCAGAAGGTAGACGGTTATAATACAAAAAAACACAAAAACTCACCGATTGATCGATTGATTAAATTTTGATCCTACTGGTCATTTAGTTTGTCAGATTCAATATTTTCCAAATTCCCTTTCTTGTTCATCACAAAATTTAATGCTTCTGATAAAATTATGTTCTCTGTCACTAAGCACACATTCACTATGGATGGATTGGTTGATTTGACAAGTAGAAAGTGAAGTAATCTGTTATTATAATGTACTTTTGGTTAATTTTTTTTGAAATTTTTTGAGTTTTGCGAGTTCACAGTTAAGAATTCAGGAAGAATTGAATTATTAAGGTAAATTATTTGGTAAAACAACTACAAAAGTTGATGAATAATTAAACAGAACAGTTACAAAAGTTACACGAGTTCACACTACTGAAGTAAGGTTAGAAATAAAAACGGAAACAAAAAGTAGTTGAATAGTTAAAAAAACTCTCTCTCCCTTTCTCGTGCTTTTTATATGTTTCTTTTTACTGTACAGATGCACAATACACACTTGAAGAGTAAAATTGCAATTTCAAAATTGTTGACGTTTGTTGTCTTATGAGTTTTATTCATGTAATAATAAGTTTCTATGTATTCCAAAGTCGTTTGAGTAGTAGAGTGCCACAACAACAACAGTTGAACTTCCGACTAGTAGCTCGGTCTAAGTCCTAAGTCTGTCTGAAATTCAGACTCTGAATCAGAGGTGAGCACAATCTGTTTGTGGAGAAATACCACACGACATGGAATGAAAGTCTATACTCGTTTAAAAGAACAGAGAGGCAGAACGCTGGATGCATCAGACCCTTTGCCTTCTCCTTCTTTGCTTGTCCAGCACGATTTTTCTCCTGCTTGGTCTACAACTGTTTTATGTCTACATACTTATATATTTCTACATATATCTATATAATAAGCTATACATAAATTGTATATAGCGAACTGCACTTAACTCACTTTTTTCCAGTGTTGTCGTTGATATATAAATATACTATAGTGGTACTTCGTACTATAATAAATGTATTTATGGCTAGACGTATTAACATTTTACGATATCATCACTACTATCTAGACAGATATGTATATTGGATTTTTTCTCCTTTGCCTTTTACATATTCAAAAAATACTTTCACATTCTTTTTTTCCGTTCTGCTCTGTTTGTTGCCACTATAAACGTTGATGCATATTAAACATGTGAGGGACAAAACGGTACAATTTCCAATTGTCGTGTACTAGAAAATGCATACACATTATACATCCTTTCTTCAAAGGATAAGAGCGTATCATAAAGAACTATACATAGATTTACAGGATAAAGATCAAAAATTTTTAACAACTACCTAGTTGAAGACGGTATTGTTTCAAAACAAAACAATTTTTTGATTACATTAATGCATGAATATTGAATGTGTATAAAAACATAGGCATGCATAGATCAAACCGATCATTATTATCATCAAATAACATACAAATAACTTGGTTAGTTAAGAGAGTAGAGTTGAAAATAATACAAGTAATGATTCCCACTTGAATCATGAAGTTAAAATAGTTAGATATTGTAAAATACCTCAATAAAGAGTGACATGAAAAAATTCCATAGATTTGAATGGAACTTATTTAAGTTAAGTGAACAATCACAATTATTCTTTTTCATGTTTTTTTGTGAATCTCTCTCCTTCTTTCAACGACGCATGTATTTGGAACTCGATTTGAATTGAGGTTGTGCACAGTTAAATACTTTGGAAAAAAGTCTGCAATATTTTGTATTGTGTGTTGTATAATACAACTCATTACATAATACATGCACATTCATGAAGAATTCAAGGAATGACTATATTTTATGTGCTAAAAATCTATTCGACTACTATACAATATTATACAATACGTTGCCATAAAAATACTACTACTGTACTCTAGTTCACATTACACATGATTACATATTATTACATTGTATCAATATAGCTACACATCACACATGTTTGATATTTGATATGAATATGATTCAAGCTGTGATTTAAAGTAACTTTGTATTATATCGTGATGATAATGATGACACATTTCCAACTTTGGCATGTGTGACTTAAGGACTCTGGTAATAATAATAATATATTATTATGTTTTATAACATAGCATAGATATATATTATAATATACAAATGCATACAGTCAACAGTACTAAAAATAGGAAAAATTTAGCTTAGAAAACTACCACTTATACCACCCACGACTATCACTCATACTTCATACTCGCAACCCACATATATAAATACATTGTATCATCTGCATGGGTTGAGGATGAGAAAGAGAAGAAAAAAAAGATTTTTGTATAAAAGAATGAATGAATGAGAGAGGAGTCTATTGTGAAACTCATCCTGAATCTGATATACTATTATAAATATCATGGATAAAGAAGATTGCCTCTAGCTTTTTAAATCTGTCGAATGATTTTATGCGATACGCGTGTGTACTGTATATACTATACATGTGCACAAAAAGCTTGTGAGGGGAGAACTAAAAACAGAAGCCATTTCATTTTATATTTGCTACAATTTGGTACATAATAATATGAATGGACTCTCTATCTATCTCTATCATCATTGTTCGAAGGGAGCACATGGAATAGTAAGCTAGTTTGAACATTAAACAGGCACTCTACATGTATATATGCATGTTTCCCAACTGTAATACCACGTATGTACGTATATACTATCTGATAAAACCCATAAAATACGCATCAATTAAATTCACTTGAATTAAACTCTTGAGTTTTCATAAATTCTGACCACTCACTCACTCATGTATCCAGCCATTCGTTCACTGGTTCAATTTATTTCCTTGTCAAACTCTCCGCTATATATTGTAGCCTATCTCATCATTACTCCAGTACAGAAATCATAATATGAAACTTCATGTTCTTCACAAATTAAAGTTTAGCTAGAGATTTAATAGTACTGCTCATCATACGTCATACGAAATAGAATTATATGAATGACAATTCATTTTTACATTTCTAGACTTTTCTTTTCATGCTTTTGAAAACATAAACATCCACAACGGACATACTGTATACAGTATGGTACACACATTTAGACATCACGCAAGTTAGAGCCAAACAACCAAACATACTGTTATTCAGTTGCAACAAGAGACTAAAAAAAGAACGTTGATTTTGATCGGAATATGTTTTATGTGTATGATGAAACTACGCAAACAACCAAACATACTGTTATTCAGTTGCGACAAGAGACTAAAAAAAGAACGTTGTGTTGATTTTGATCGGAATATGTTTTATGTGTATCATGAAACTACGCAAACAGACAAGAGAGTAGGTGATTGCAAAACATCAAACGAATTGAAAACATAATATAGAAACTCAAGTATCTGCAAACATATATATTATATATGGAGACAAAAAAGATACGGTACTCATTAGACATGCATTGTAAATTGTAATAACAATGAATAACACTCTGTAAAGTTCAGATTTTCCTATTTAGTCATCTTATAATATTTTAGTTGTACTATAGTGTAATATATATATATATATTATGGATGATGAATAAAAGTTTAAGCAAACAGCTTTTAAAAAACCGTAGTAGTATAGTAGTTGAAATCAGGTCAAGATAACATGATTTATAGAAATTTACATGAATGCATCTATTTATATTTAGTCTTCAAAAATATTGTGTGATACGGATTTGTTATTGTACTTTTTATCTCCTTTTTTCTTTCTTGTATACTTTGTTAGCTTTTATACATGTTCCATACATAAGTCTAAAAACTTTTTAAAATTTTGTCAGCTCTTAGAACTATACAAATTCAGTGCAATACAGAGTAAATCAGTCCATCTGGTAGGTTTACATTATTTAGTATATTATACATATATACATGATGTATGTGTGTAGTGTGTACATGAACATGGTATGGCAGTATATTATTATTAATCAATCAATCAATCAATCAATCTTCAGCCTTTCATACTACTTGATATATTCTATCGTCATAAAATATATGGAAGTTTTATATTTTTTGTATATTATGACATACATATATACAATCAGCGATGTATAACACCATCGTCTAAATATGATGACTTGTATATATTATATATATATATTACAAGCATAAAATAACCAATTAGTGAATCATATTAGTTTGAATAAGCTAAAGTTGAACTAAAATATTAATAAGTATTAAGTATAATATGTATATACACAGTACAAGAACTGTGACCGAGGTCAGAAATTTGTTAAATACTTACATCTACTAGTTGCTCACAAAGACATTAAAGCCTACATGATATCATTTAAACCCTCAAGTATTGGAAAGAGACATAAAGATATATCAAGTGCCATGAAAGTCATACATCGCATATTACATTGCTTCAGTCACTGATTTCTTGAAACGTAATAGATGTAAAATTTAGTAAGCCATGCGCTTAGTTGGTTAGTGGTTACGTAAGTCCAAATCATGTATAATATAAGACCAAGTACAAAACATTTTTAGCTGCTGAAATTTCGGTAATTTAAAATATCATTTCACAATTATTTATCCATTATCTGATAGCCTTTATCTCACTTAATTTTGAAGTCATATTTTACATATCAACAATCTCTTGCCACTTTTCACTTCTGTAATTACTATCATCTTTGATCTTCCTCTCTCATATATATATAGTTTAAAATTAATATCTTGTTATAGATATATAAGATATCTATAATAGAAAACATAATATATACAGAATTACCTATTAATGCTCTTATTATTTGTTATTATTTATTGTATATATATATATAGGCTTTTGTTTGAATGCAAACGTGAGAAAAACAAAAGCTTCAAGGTGGATTTTAACCCATTTAGCTCGGTATCATATATGTTGTGATGGAAATTACTCAAACTGCATTCCTGATATCACAAAAGTTATGAAATTTTGAAACAAACCTCAAAATCGAATTTCATAAAAGTTATGACGAGCAGAGGACTGTTTCAAAACCTGAGATCATAACTTTTGTGAAAAATTATATTAGTTCTCGTGGCCGAACGTCACAACAGTCATGAAATTTTCATATTTTCATAAATTCTTCGGAAAAATCAAAATTGTACAAAATCGTTTTGTTTTGACACCCTATGCCCTATCTATATTTAAAATCGTCGTAAATTAAGTTCGGCCACGAAAATAAAAAAATTCTTACGTGCATATAGATTATAGATTTCATTTCATTTGTGATATATAAGTACGAGAAAAATATATCACCAATAGTTACATAAACACATGAAACAATTCAAATGCATATAATACCGAGCTAAATGGGTTAATTATGATTATTTTAGATTTTACATCGTTATATTTAATAATTTTGTTTTTATAAAATTGTAAAATGAACGATATTGTGAGTATTCAATTCAATGAGAATGTTATGTATTTATATTTACAGTTTCGTCCATATGTTCTCTTCTTATGATCATTTTCTCATTCATCCAAACGAGGTACTTATTTTAATTAACTTTTAAAATTTCTGAATGACATATTCGTTCCAGTTTTGGGTTTCATTAACCTTGGGATTTACATGTGATTTGTCTACTGTCTACAGGATCCTGCTCGAATGCTCATTCACAACTTTGACAAGGCTACATTCTTATCGGACCAACCGGATCAAAATCTCCCATTTTTATCTCGATTTATTGAAACTCAAATGTTTGCTACACTCATTGACCGTAAAATGGCATCAATGAGTGGAGAAATGGACTCAAACCTAGCCGTTTTTGAACAAAGAATTAAAATTTTAAGGAGCTTGTATGGTGAAAGGTACGTCATTGGCTTTTACTTTTATTTTACCACCGTATTTCAAAAATAAATCCTACACAATTTTGTCTAGTGTCTAGTAAATAAAACATGCAGTTTCTTTTGAAAAATCGTTAATGTGTATTATGTATTGTAAATATTTACAGTTTGGTAAGAACACCAAGTTATGAAGGAGTAAAGACAACAGACATCAAAGACTCGGAACAATGTTTGCTGAAAAGATTTCTCAATCCAGATTTTGTTGCGCCTGATGTCTTGGAAGTGAGTAATGAGAAGATTGTGTATGATGTTGCTCCTGGAAGCTTTCCAATTCTCAGTACGGAAATCCTAAACATGAGTCCTACTGATACAAGGTATATACGAGAATACATGAATATAAAATACATAGTACTTTTACCAAAGTTAATCAGAACTTACAATCTCTATTAATCATGTACTACTTCTTTATACATTATACATTATAATACCAATAATAAACCACACAGTATTCATTATTCATGTAAAGTACAACATTAGAGTACAAACATTCTTTTATTATTAATAGAAAATCGATAAAGTAATTTGTCAAAAACTGATTTCTCCCTCTCTTTGTTTGTTTGTATGCTATTGTTGAATGAATAGAAATATGAAGATATTGAAGGAAGGAAGTTCAAATGAAGTGATCATTCAAGAAGTTTCTTTGCCTTTAACAAGTGAATATCCTTCTCTACGTAGCGTGTTTCAACCTAAACAAACAAATTCTAGTCCAGCATCTATTGCACAAGCTAATTGGGAATTTGTCAAGACACTACTCCAGGTATTTTTTACTTTTTATATAAATGCAAGAAATAATCTTTCATACAAACTACAAATATGTATAAAAACGATAGATCCGAAATCGGAAAATTTTATATGAAATGTGCTTGAAAAACTCTTGTTTATTTTCATCAGGAATGCAAGACAAAGACTAAGAGAATGTTAGTGGAGAAGATGGGAGCTGAAGCGGTGGCTCTAGGACACGGAGAAGTGTCAATTGTGGGTGTGGAGGAAAATACTTTAGTGGCCAGTTTATGTGACCTTCTTGAGCGAATCTTTGCTCATGGTCTACATGTAAAACACAAAGGGAAAAGTCCGCTATGGAATTTTTTGATGAATTATCAAGAGTCGGAAGCATGTAAAGATTCCACAAAACCCATCGATCCACAGTTTTTAACTCCTGGTATGAAAAAAAAAACTATTTGCTATTGATTTCTAATTTTATCATGAGTACCTACTTACTAATAATTTTTATGAAATATTATTCTTAAATTTATGTCTAAGACAAAAAACTTTTCTTATTTCTTGACAATAATTTAATCTCTATGTTTGTCTGCGTCAAATTTAAATGTGCTGATAATATTACGCAAAACAATGCTTGTCTGTCTACTAAGTACTTTACCTTTTAACTGTTTCATTTACATGCAGCGTTGGCCTGGTGTATTCTTCGTAAACGACTGGACAGTACGTTTTCACTGATAACTAATAAGTGTACTAATAATACCTACAGGACATTGATTATTTATCTATTCTCCTCTTTCCACTCATATTTCATATATTTCATATCTTCTATAAGTTCTACTTGTACATAAGATAAATCCATGAACCTTTTCTATAGACTATAGAGTAAAATGTAAATTTCCTTCCACTAACACAGTTCTGTTTGATGTTTGACATTTTACTAAAATTACCAAGCTGAAATCATTCTCTATTTTTTCCGAAGCTGCTCAAATCTCTTGAATCTTGAGCTCTGCAAAATCTGACACTTTTGTCGTCAAAGTTTGACTATTTTCTCTCTTTTCTGCAACTCCATCGCTTTCTCTATGATAATAAATAATAAATGTACTTAACCATTATTAACATTCATCATTTTCACATTTAACACGTCTTTTTCTCACCACTAAAAATGAGACTACTCTAAGGACTAAATTTTGCTATTTCTTGAAACACATTTAATTCTGAAATTGAATGTATCAAGTTTTTGAAATATCCCATTGAAATTTTTATAATGATGAATGAAAAATGTGTATGATTATAGCGAAAGCGGTAAAGAGTAGGAAAGAGACAAATTTTACAATTCCCGACCTCATTTTGACAGTGAAATCAAGAGATCTGAGCTTAATCAAATCAAACTTAAATACATATTTAACCAAGGCTAAAATGGGTAAGTTGATTTGGGCTGCGGATTTTGATATTTCGTAACATATGGTGCACGATACATACATGCAAACATACACACTACACACATATATGTTATTCCTATAGGAAATATAAATAAAGCATTAAACGTTATACATTAATGTGCACGTAAAGTGATTCTATATATTCTATGTTCTATATTCTATGGCGTATGGAAATTTTTGTATGCAACTTGTGATTGTCTTAAAGCTCCGTTGTCTTTTGTACACATAAATGTGCATAAAAATCAATTTAAAAAAGAACGAGGGTATATTTTTTGGGTTTTGCGTCAAAAATTGCAGACTCAAGGCTATAAACCTTTTGATCTTTTCCATTTTCCTTATGTTTTATGTTACACATGCAGTTCAATATTCAATCAAAGTACAAAGTGAATCCATAATAATATTATACATTTCATTCCATTATTTCTAAGAAGGTGTAGGAATATAGTAAGTATACAATTGTAGGCATGTATTAATGTTTGATATGTGATCTTGAAACTTGAAATAGATTTGTCGACGATGGCAATGGAATTGAATTTAAATGTGACTTCACCTGGAAAACCAAAGGAACCTCAACAACCAGCAACTAGAAGATCTCCAGAGAAGAGAGAAAGGCGATCAAGGACAGCGGAGTTGCCAGGACTGAAACCTTTGCCTGTCTCCATTGCTTTTGACATGAGGTGAGAAAAAAATTTCCCAGTTTTTTTATTTTACTTTGAAGTTTAAGTTGTGCAACATTTTACACATATATGCAAAATGCAGAAAAGTGTCAACATCAGCAACCAGCAGAGTGAAAATTCATTGAAATACTTTTTCATGTCTACATTATGTATTACGGATTATGATTTTTGATTTTTACTTTGTATTTTAGGAATATTCAAGCAATTTCTGAGATCAAGACAGAAATCGGATATGCAAGAGCATGGATTCGATTGTCACAAGGTTAGATGTGGTTTATTGACTACAAACTATATACTTTATACAGTATACAAAAAATAGAATAATATCGATATAAATGACACATTTATTTTTAGTTTGTATTTTTTTTTGAATGTTCAACTGAATAATATTTCATGTGTTCCTGTTTGAATTTGACATTTTACAGAGAAGAAAGTTCTGTCCAAACATCTACGAGCCCTTTTAGCAGATGATGAATTACTGCGAGGTTTTTACAAGAGAACCGCCTTTCTCCGAAGTGAAGAAGAGCGTGAACAATTTCTGTATCATCTACTTACTCTCAATGCAGTGGACTACTACTGTTTCACAAATACCTACACAAATATCGTACTTCCGTACCGTGTTCTCATTTTCCCATCAAAAAGATTCAACATCTCTACCACCACTGCCAATGTTTGGGTGACGGTGTCCGGGAATCTGGCGGAAACCTCTCCTATTTCTGTGCCAAAAAATTCTCTTGAATTTGTCTTCCAGGTAAATTTTATCATTATGTTGCTTTTCATTATGTAATTGACTATCTCATGTCTTTTATCAAAAGTAAAAGGCAAAAGCTAAATACTAATATTTCGTTTTTCTATTTGTTTAGCATAAAAACTTGGGATTACCAACAACGTTGCATATTGGTCATGACTGCTCTGGAGTTTCTCCAAATTGGTCTGTTGACTATTTGATTGTGCGAAATGAAGTCACCGGCTACGCTGCAAAGTAAGTTAATTTATATTCTACATGATATAAAATTTAATAATAAATGTGAAAACTTGGGAAAAAACGTAGATAATTCAACTATCATTGTTTTATCACAAAGGTTCCCATGTGGTCGATGGCTCGGACGAGACATTGATGATGGGTCAACAGAGAGGCTTTTGGTTGGTGAACCTTTTTACTATCAAGGTGGTCAAGAGCAACCAGTAGAAAGTCGACTGACAACTCCTCCCAGAGCAAGAAGTCCGAGTGTCCCACGTAGAACACATGATAGTAGAATGAATGTCTCGGATATTCAACAATCACTTGGTTAGCATTGAAGACATGTGCTTAATTTTTAATTTTGACAAAGGACACACTAAAGCAATTTAGTTTTTCTAGTTAGATTGTGTAATTCAATTCTTTATTGTCATATTATTCTGTTTCAGGTGACTCTGTGAATAATATAGTCAAATACTTTTACAAACCGGATAAAGACAAGGGCAGTTTGACGGTTCTGTTGTGTGGTGAATCTGGTCTAGTCTCTACTTTAGAACAAGTCTTTTTATATGGTTTCAAGTCCACTCGTCTCTTTGGAAAGAACTTTTACATATGGGACTATTTTGGTAAGAATTCCAATCTTGCCCTTACATTTGCATGATGTGTAAATAACTTTTAAAATGACTATGACGAGACAATGAATTTTATTGGTATGCGTTTTACAATGATAGAAAATAACAAGCGAATTTTTGTCTTTTATGCTGTGTAATTTGTAGTGAAAGTGAGGGATTTTTTCGAGAGTGAATTACAAGAAGAATATGCCAATTTGGCTTCAGCCATGGAGAATGAGGATTGTCATGAGCAATTGGCAGCCATGAGTAGTTATTGTGAACTTGTACAAAAAATAAATACATTTGCCGCCACTTTAGGAAAAGATGGCAAGTTTCAACTGTTCACTTGTCTCTGTGCAAGGTATGTTTATATTTATTTTTGTCCCGTATTCTATTTGTCAATGGTCAATGAGTTAGTGTTAAATGATAAATCATAATTAAGTAATTCAATGTCATTGAGTGAAAACATGTGTGTTTTTCTCATTAGGGAACATTTACTCCATCGTCTCCCTCCAGCCATGTCTTCATGTCCGACTACGGTGAGGTTTTTCAAATTATAACCTTTGAGGTTTATAGTTTTATTGAAACTATAAATAAAAACATAAATATAAATATTCATTGAAACATAATAATATATACTAATAATAAAAATTAATATACTGTATAATAATAAATGCATATGTGGGATGTCTAATATCTCTTATTAATAAACAGGTGCAAATGTATGAAGAATATTCATTTCTCCGAGGTAAGCAAAATACTAAACTATAAACAGTCTTAATTCAATAACTAAATATTAAATAAATCACATTAACTAAATCATCATACATGAAAAATGCTTAAAGGTTTAAATTAATGATGAAAAACATTTCCTTTTTTCTTTATCTCCAGACCCAAATCTTCTCTCATATCTCGTTCAAGTTTTGGAGGCACTAGATGACTTTGATATCGTATTGGAGCATTCACTGACTAAAGGAATTGAATAAACCTCGATCCTCGAGCATAGAGAAAGAATTGTACGGCTTAATTTCTATTCGATTCGCTAATTCAATTACTACGTGTCATCTTCCTCTCCTTCCTCAAAATAAGAAATAAGGACTAAGGATTTTGGATTAACGGAAGCTATAAATGTGATATCCTCACCGTGACCAGACCATATTATACATGTTGTTAAGATTTAGGGCAGAAATCCGAACAAGAGAAAAAAAGCACTGTGATAAAATAAGATGAACGATGTCAGCTTGATAAAATTACAACAACAAAACAAAACTATAGACAGAGAAAGAAAAATAGTGATAGTGCTCGTGCTTGTGTTGGTGTTTTGTGTATATGTTTTTACAGAAAATATGAGGAGAAAAAGTGTTATACTGGATTGTGTGTATGAAATATGAAGTATGAAGGATTTAGAATGTACAAGTCTCGAATTGGTTCTCATTCTCCTTTCATCTTATATCTATATTTATATTTATATATCCTCATCGTTGTGGATCGCATTAGTTTCTATGTGTTTGTGTATGATTTAGCTTCTCAAGTCAAAAGGAATCATTCGTCAGCTTTTGGTCAGAAGCGATTTATTTCTCCTACGCTTCATCACTCGCAAATAATAATAATAACCCAAGCGAACAGAAAGAAGGAGACAAATCTGTATGTAATTCCCAAATCCGAAATCCGAAAAATAATCCGTATACATATAAATATATATGTAGTTCGCTTGTGCATCGGCATCGGAATCGGCATCATCATTGGTGTTTTGTGCTTTGTGGATGAACAAATACTCGTGTTCTTTTAGTATCGTCTATCGTATATCGTACACATCATCATCATCATCATGTTTTTTCTCCTTCTTTCTAAATATCCTCTTACTTCTTCTTGTCTTACGTCTATCAATCAAACTTGAGTTTCTTGTATTACTGTGTCGACGAAGGAAAAGGAAAACTACTGATGTACTTTCTAGATTCTAGTAAGAAACCGCTCCGATCTCTATTCTCCATCCATCGTACTCCAGAATCCAGAAACCAGAAACTTCAGAAGCTCCAGAAGCGACCGAATCAATAAGAGTTTTTCTTCCTTCTTTCTTTTGTGCCTTTGGTCTTTGGTAAACAAAGAAATAAATTGCACACACTTGATCGAATTTCTTTTTGTATCCTATAAAGAAAGTTAAAGAAGCCATCCGTCCGGGTTTTCTTGTTTTTTTTTACCCGCAGTCACCTTCGAGTTTCGTTTTATTTTTATATAATCTGTAGTCTCACAATACCAGTGATTTTATCCAACAAATAAGAAGAATATAGCTATATTATTATGATCCGTCACACAACATCCGTATGAAATTTACAATTTACAATTTACACAATCATTACAAAAGAAATAATGAGAATCTATTGTACATAAATATTCTGCAAATCTCACCGTCAGGAAATTTATATCTAAACTCATCTGCTGAAATGTGTTTACCAAATCAGAAAAACTAAAAAATAATATTATACACATAAACATACCGAAGACTGTATACCGTAAAATATAAATTATAATCTAATATCAGTCAAAATTAATACTTACACTTTACAATGTAAATAAAATCAATCAATTTTTTACGAAAAGTCTAAACAAAAGAGTTATGTAAAGTTTTTAAAATTTAAAATATAAAGAAAAGATATTTCCAGTTTTTATTCTTTTTAGGATTTACGATTTCAACTCTTTTACAGCTGGACGACCACAAATTCAGTTTAATCTTTTTCCAGTTATTTTTGTTTGTGTCACAGTGATGATAATGATAATGATGCATTATTTTTTTACTTTTTCTTCACCAACTTTTTAATGCCAGAAAGTAACCTCGTTTTCTTTCAGCACTTTTATGAGCTCTGTATTCTAAATACTTTTATGTAGTTCAAGTCAACGTTAAATATTTATTTTCATTTATTTTTTTATTAAAAACTCGTAACTCGTAACTTTTATTTGTGTGTTCTATCATCGTATTTTTATAGAAGGGGTTTTAAAGTTTAATATAATTTTAAGTTAAATATAAAGCAATATTATTTTACCTTTTACCTAAGAGGAAAGTAAATTTAATGTTTAGTAAAATGTAAAACCACGCGTTTTGTCGTTTTTTTTGTTAAATGTTGTTGATAGTTGATATCCAATGCATGCTTATAATATTTTTATTTTCTTTGTTGTGGATACACATACATCATACATATGATATTGTGTATTGTAAAAATAATAATAATAATTTTAAGTATGTTTAATTAATCCAGTGAAAATTAGTGCGTAGAACGTTTAAAAACAGTCAGAAAACAAAAAAAAACAATTCATGTTCAGTCAAATGTCAAATGTAAGAAAATTAACAAAGAGTACATCATACATATATCTATATAAATACTAAATACATCCATGAATCTGAGTCAGCTGCAATCAAATTAAATCAAAGTCGAAAATCTGCTCAAGTCAAGTCTACTCTATCAAATCAAAATAAGTGCACAATGCTGTTCCACCGTTCGTGAATGCAAAATTGCCTAGTACCTACTACGTATTTTCAAAGGAAAGAAGAGAACTGTAATATGATCTATTGACCTCAAAACTCCAAACTCCAAACTCAAAGAATATTTCATGTGAAATCTCAAGTATACCCTATTCCAACTCCAAACTCCAAATTCCATGTACTTACTTTTGTCATCTATCGATTTATGAAAAATTCTAGAAACCTCAAACTCAAACTCAAAATGTCAGTTGAACGAGTTTGAAAAGTAAAAAAATCCTGCACTGATTGGTTTTGTATAAAACATAAAAATAATATGTATACTGTATACTCATCATTCATCATGATTGGTTTTCAATCAATCAAACCGGAATGAAAATGTTATTATAGTATTTAATAATTGAACTAAAAATATTATATTGGTTATTGGAATAATATACGATAAAAGATGTAAAATATAAAATATCATATTGGAATAGTTTGAAGTATGATGTACGTATTTGAATTAATAGTGCGCATTAATAGTCGCAGTTCGCAGTGGTACATTTATATAAAAGATAAAAGTATGTAGTATGCTGAATGCTAATGAGAAGTAAAATACAAAATAAACAATATGTACACAATAGATACATTGGAATGTGTACACAAGAGCTTTTTGGGGAATTGCTTCATTTATATTTCTTGGAATTTTTGGAATTGAAAAATGAAAAATACATTACATTTTGTAGTTCCATGTTTTATGTTTCAAGATCTCAAAGATACTCCATTTCTCCATATTCCATGCTCGAAACTCGATACTCGAAAATATTGTATACCTATGAAGATTTTGAGAAATATTCATGATTTATGACCAATTCTACGAAAAAATCTCAACATGTTCCATGTTCAATGTACGGTGTATTGTTTACAACTCAACTCTGGATGTATACTGTATACACTATACACACATATACATATATCTAGAATCTAGACACTATAGAATCTATAGCATAGATACTAGATACGTAATACGAAATAATAATATATGACTCTGTAGAATGTTAAATTATATAGAGAATGAGCTGCTGAGCAAAAGCTTGTTTGTATCTATCTATTCATAAAAAAAATTATATAAAAGAAAAAAAATGATTTTGAAAGGATTATGTATCCTGTATTATGTATTACGTAAAATGAAGTAAAAAGAAGAAAAGAGTATGAATAAGAATATAAACATGGAAAAAAAGTTGTACTGAACACTAGTCTGGTTCTGAAATCTGAAATGATGATTTTCTTGCTGAAAATAAAAAAAGAAGAATATTACATAGAAAATGATGAAACGTGGACATTTCTTTACTCATTTTGGCTCGCATAATATTTAATATTTCTTATACTTCAAACTTCAAAGTACACTCTGTGCAAAATCCATGTTCAATCAAGTAAAGTGAGTAACTTGCAAATTAGGCATTATCACATTTGTTTTAGTCAGGGATCATTTGTTTTTTGTGTTTTGTGTGCAATCTCAATTTACATGGAGTATTTTTTCCTATTCATTATCTATTATCTGGGAGTGAAAGTGGATGTGAAATCTTTAAGAAAAATCAACTATTCTTTTTTCCCTTTTAAGATGAAAGTGGTGCATACACACATGAATTGTATAATATTGCATATTATGAGTATGTGTGGGTAGTTGGAAGTTGGAAGTGACGATAGGCGATAGAAGAATAGTCAAGAGAGAAGGATTGTGTATTGTGTATCGGGTTTGCAGTTTACATGTATTAAGAATTGTACATTGTACAGATTTTTTTTGTCAAGTTTTATTATTGTTAGAGGAAACTTGGAATAATAATCCTCATTCGCTGCCTGTCTTCTCTCTTCGGTATTTTATATGTGTATTTGGTCTAGATCCTAGTTTCTAGATTCTAGATCCTAGATCCATTCATTGCCGTAGGCCAACTCTCGGTTGTCGGTTTAGTACTCATTGGAATGAAATTTATTGACAGGGAGCTTGAAGCTAGAAGCTACTGCTCCATTTTCATTTCTAGTTCTAGGCATCTGAAAATTGGGATCCCGAATGGTTTTCACAAGTAGCATGTATCATGCCTTTGCATAACAAGGAATGACTTTCATTCTACGACTTTCAATTTTCAAGGCTCATCTTCTATCCACAAACTACATTGTACAATCTACACATAATTTTGGTAGCTCTCCAGGCTTTGAATGAATAGCTCCAGCATTTCGCAATACTCGTATTGATGTACATTACACATTACATAAACAGATACACTATACGTAAAGATTGCAAAACTGCATTTTGTTTTAAAATTCCTTTTTTTCCTAACCGTTTTTGTGCATTTTGTAAGTACTGTCAATTGACAATTGTCAACTTTGAGGGTTTAAAACGTGCCATACCATAGACATAGATATTGAATATTGAATGAACAGAGAAAAATTGTAAAAGATTCTGAATTCTGAATTGTAGAGAAAAAAAAGCTTGACTCGTTTGCTTTCTTTGTACGCTGTACACATATCAAAAACCAACAAAATTTCCAGTATCCTAAAAAGACTGCATACGGAATACGTGAAAGAGACCTTGAGTTTTGAAACGATTGTACACTGCACACTGCAGACATGTCCTATATCAAATGCACTAGATGCTAGATGGAATCGAGGAATTTAAAGTTGAATTACAAGTGGACATTTAGAATGTAGAAACATGAAGAATGAAGAATCTCTTTGTCGTCTTGTCATTTTCAGGGTAGAGAGTAGAGATGACATAATAATAATAATAAGGATAACGAGAATAATAGTAAAATATGAAAGGATTAGAACTTAGAACGACTTTTAAAAGTATGTGATAGACGTATAACATGTCAAGGATTTATATTATGCAATATGTAGTAATGGATCCACACAAAAGTGCTTCATCGTCTCTTCCGTATTCCTTATTCGTATTCGTACTCGTACTTGTACTCGTAGTCAGGCGAAGAAAGGAGAAAGGAAAATGGACCGAATTTCACTTTCACCTTTCCACTTGCAAAACACAAAACATGTCATGTCATCGCTAAATGTTTTTTCCCTTCAATGTTCAAAGGCAAAGTGACAGCAAATACCATATCCATATCATACTGTACCTAGCATCTGGCAACTGGCAACTGGCATTTCATATCGTATCTACAAAAGAAAAAACATTCAAAGGGAGAAATTTCAAGGACTTTTCTTTATGCTTTGGGATCATTCAAAAAAAAAATCTAGAAAACTATTAAACTGGAAACCATTCAAGCTTATGAAATTCTAAGCCTAACCCTGACTCCTGACTCGCTAACTAATCCCTTGCGAAACTTTGGTAAAAATCCTAAACCCTGCTGTAAATTTTAACTATTGTTATTAAAAGTTAAAAGACTAGACTGTAGAGTCTAAAGTGCAAAGTCTAAACGGTAAAATATACATAATACATATTTATCTGCGATGGTCTATTTTTAAATATTTTTTCTCAAACCCCAAAATGAGGTTCATGATTTCAGGATTTGAGGATTCAGGAGGAAGCCATAAAATTTTTAGTTAAATGAAGAGATAAATGAGTTTGACCTACATAGAACACAGAACATGGAAAGTAGAATAAGGAATCTAAGGTCTAGAGTATAGATTCTAGAGTCAAAAGTTTTAAAACTAAATGCTTTATTCCTCTCATTTTTTTGGTCATTATCAGTGGAATTATGCATAAATAGTAGAAACTATGGCTGTAAAAAAATATTTTAATATTATTAACCACTTAGTTGTCCGTTGTCGGTTGCCAGCATGGCTTGGCTTGGCTTGGCTTCAAACTTGAAACCTGTACATGTTTAAAGCTCCTTAGAATCTTAGAATCCTTCCAGTTTCCAAATTTCAGTTTTCACTTATCCTTCAAGTTGCCCTCGTCCTTTGTTAAGAGAATTATAACACGACTTGAACTACAGACATATTAAATATTGTACAACGTACACTGTACATAGTGTACCTTGTACACGGTAAATGCATAGATAATGTGCACATGAGAAATTGAATATGTTGAGCGAGTTTTAGAAATGAAATAAAATCCACGGGTCATTAAGTCATTGAGAAACAGGCAGAGAACAAGAGGAAAAAGAAAAGTGCCTAAAAGAAGAATTAGAAAAGCAGAGGGAACAGGGAATCTATTTTACTAGATATAGATATTTTACATGGAGAAATTAGGTCAGTTGGAGCATAAGTCAAAGAGGGAGTCGCCCCAAGTCAAAGGCAGACCCAGAAAACCCAGAAAAGAAGAAAATAAAAAGACATTTAGAATTTAGAGGGAGAACAAGAGAAAATATTTAACCTTACCTCAACACTCGACGCTCAACGCTCTACATTCTGCATTCTACAACATGGATTTGGGTACTCAATGCTCTGATTCTGATTCTCGTTCTGATTTTGGTTCAGGTTCAGGTTCAGAACAGAGTCAAGAGTCAAGAGTCCAGAGTTAAAGTAGATATTACCACAAAATATCAAAGAAATGGAAATGGCTCACACAGCAAGTCACCTTCCAAATTTTTTCTGCTGAGAATTTTCTTTTTCTAATCTCCAATTCTAATATTAATCTTTCACATGAGTTCACATGAGTACGTCCTACATTCACTCTTACCTTTTACCTCTTAAATCTTTTAGCTTTATCAGCAGTCAGCAGATGTAAGGATTCTAGATTCTAGATTCTAGATTCTACCAAAATCAGTAATTATCGGATTGGTTATGCATTCATATTTATTGCCAAAGGGCGTTCCTTCCGTTTAGCTCCTCGCCGCCTGTAAAAAATATGAATCGCAGTGTAATTGACTACGCATTCAAGATCCAAGCATTTTTTTATGGAACTAACTGCACCCTGCACACGATTCGGGATTCCGGATGGTGGATGCATGATGCACGTTGTCTCATAATTCATGATTCATAATGGATGTGAGAAACAAAAAACTAGTGAATGGGAAATTGCAAATTACAAAGGTGTTAAAGTTCTTTTTGAACAAAATGATTTCTCATGTAAATTTGGAATTTGGACTTGTTACATGAGACAATTTTTGGATTGTTAATTGCTGCAACTTGTACAATCTACAATTTACATTTAAGGTAGTCACTTGAGTTTTGAGTTTTGAATTTCGAGTTTTGAGGTACATCTCAGTTGATTGTTTGTTTATTCATATCAATCAATTATTTGTTATCATGATCATAACTTTTGTCATTTATAATGTAATTTTGGATAATAAAGTATAATTTTAAATATCATGGATTTAGTATTTAGTATTTACTCTTTAATATATTATTATATTATGTACTTAACATTATAAAATTCCATACATTTAATACTTACTTGTATCTATCATAATATATAATATAATGTTAACTATATAATATATAATGCATATATACAGTATACAGTAGGTATGAATATATCAATTAGCTTATAACTTTCAGCATAAAAATTGGTATACACATATGTAAAAATTTTGTAACAAGAGTTTTTTTCCATTTTGATTTGACCTTTGTATTCTTTCTTTCTTTCTTCAATCAATGTCAACAGTTAATTTATTTGTAATTCATACTGCATTTTGAATAATTTTGTCATTGGGAATTTCGGACAAAACCTGGGGGGATGATTTCGAAAATCACTTTTAAATTTCAATTTCACTGTCTGTTGAATTTTTGTTAATTATTCTGTATTCTGTAGATCACATTTTGTACACTTTAAGTCTTGGAAAATCCGAAGCCAAATCCGAATACGAACAAGAAATAATTACGCCATGTAAGTATTATTATTCTGTGAGGGATTTTTGAGGATAGACTTGAGTTGTGTCGAGTCTCCTTGTTGAAATGGATTCGTAGAGATGGGATTTGAACTTGAATTTGACATGGAATTTGACATGCTATTTGTATTTGTATTTGTGTTTGTATTCGTATTCGTGTTAGAATTTGTATTTGAATTGGTATTTGAATTTGAATTGCTACTTCCAGAAAGGTTATTCACTTCACCCGGTGGAGCATCAGAGGATTGTTGTTGCGATTGATTTATCGAGGCACTCATCCTCATCAACTCCATTTGAAGCAGGCTGTTAGGAAAATGAAAGAGTAAAAATGCATTAGTATCTTTTAATCATGAACTTTTAACAAATAATAAATATCCCTCATTTCCGGTTTCCGGTAAAAGTGAAAGAGGTTTGTAGTGTGTGTAAATTTCTACCGATATTCTTCGAGGAATTCTGCAAGTTTGGCCGCATGATAGTCGTAGGTGTTTGACTGGACGTCGGGGTCGTGAAGAGGTGACGCAGGCATGCTCAAGCGTTGGTGTTGAGGCTGGTGCTGATGCTGATATTGATGCTGATATGGATGTTCATGTTGGTGTTGGTGTTGGTGCTGGTTGTAGTGTTGATGATTACTACCGTGAAGATGCCGACTACTGCTAGAGCTACTGTGTGGCAGGAGATTTGAGCTGGAGCTGAGGAGAGACTCGTTGCTGTCCAGTGAATTACCGTAGGAGGAATGATGATGATAGTCCGAACCAAACACAGAACCAGAACCGAGGAGAAGGGACTGGCTCTCTGAATTCATCCGTCGATGGAAGTAACTGGGTCTCCTACACCATACAGAATAAAGCATAAAACATAAAACATAAACATGGAGGATATTTCAGGAAAAGAGATGAAATATGAATAAAAAGAGTGAAAACTCCAACATTCCAACATACTCTCTATTCTATGAAATTTGTGCTCGTATTCGTAATCGTATTTGTAACTGGAATAAAATATGTACAATGTATAAATGGACGCGTAGACATGTATCCACTTTTTACTGTACAAAAAGATGCAATTCCATTAGCACGATTCCCCGTGTCAAGCTCATAACTTGGCATATTTATTATTCTTCTCTCTCTCGCTCGCTCTCGCTCTTCCATCTTTTTGTACTACAAACTACACACGCCTTTCTCGTCCTGCTTCTTGCCATCCGTTTCATCTCTATCATTTCTTCACCGCTCTTCACGCTAACTCTAGAATTTAGAATCTAGAGTCTATAGGGTCTAGATACATTTATGCATCTACATTTCTAGGAACTTTACCTGCTTTTCACTCTCCACTTTCTACTTTCTCCCTTTTCCTTTCTACCCGTCGTACATTTTAGAGTAGGCAGTAGACACGAGACACGAGACACAAGACACACCTACAACCTACAACTTGTTTCTCCAACTTTCACTCGCACATCGCCCACCAAAAATACGCATACTTTCAGCTCGTCCATTACGCATTAGCGTGTACTTGAAATTCTTCTCTGCTACGATGCACTACACATTATATATTACAAATTACATATCCATTGCCAAAAACTCTGGGTTCTGGATTGTGGAGCTTGGAGCTTGGAGTTTGGAGTTTGGAGCTTGGAGGAGATGGAGCCAAAGACGAGAATTTAAAAGTAGGTGAAAGAGGCAAAACTAAATGTAAAAGTAAACGGAGGCTGAGGCTGATGCCGTGGAAAGAAAGTTTCCACATTGTATATAAAATTCTGGATTCTGGATTCTAAATTCTGGTCTCTAGATTCTAGATTCTAGATTCTAGATGGATCAGACGGAGATGGAGATGGAAGATGGAGAGGAGCACAGACCTCATGAATTGCAATGGAAGCGGATGCAGGAGGAAAAAGCACATAACATATTTCATGTGCTTTCTCTGTCCTCTTTGCTCCTTTCTCCTTTCTTTTCCTTCTCATTGCCAAAAGGAGAATGGAGGAAACAGCTGTTTTGAGGAGAGAAAACTTGAAATAAGAAACTAGAGAGTTCCACTTCTTTATCTTGCTAGTCTTGGTCCTGGTCTTGATCTTGGTCTTGGTCTTTTTCTCGGGTAAAAAGGATTAGGTATATTAGCCCAACTGGCAGAATATTAAACTACCCAAGTTGTACATTTTACATTTTGCATTTTGTACACTTTGCATTTTGTATTTTATATTTTATATTGTACATTGTAGATCCATTGTACGTCTACCTGGAACTCTGACTCTCAGCGCTTAAAGAAATGGAGGAAAATATCAGCACAGGATCTGGAGACTGGAGACTGGTGACTGGAGACTGGAGAAAGTGTAGGATTAGAATGTAGAATGTCGAGTGCAGAATTTAGAACGTGGAGCGTGGAGAAAGGAAGAAAAATGTGGTTGATTGAAGAGTTTAACCTTTTTATCTCTACCTTTCCATTTTTCCTTGAACATTGAACGTTAGAAGTAAACGTTAAAGGCTGAGCGCTGTAAAGTTTCAAACTTCTTTAAATGACTCTGTACAAAATTGAGAGCGGAGCTGTGCATAAAATATGCGTAAAAATACAAAATACAAAGTAAAGGGACGACTTATGACGTACACTGTACACTGTACAGCCGACCCAAAACGGAGCAAAACTAACTACTATGTATTATGTAGATTCTAGATTCTAGATTCTAGATTCTACAATTGACAATATCAGGCAAACTTTGTGCTCCTTATGCGATGGAATCACCACATTTTTTTCCAGCTAATACTGATACGATAGATTATAGAAAGTTAGGAGGAAAAAAGTTTACTCACATTTCATGGTTTCTGTTTGGCCGGGGGAGACTCACATTCCGAAACTCAGATGCTGATGTTGATGACACGGACACGGACATTTTATCGTCAATAAGGTCTGGAAACTTTTCCCAATCTTGGTGTCGATCTCGATTTCTATCTCGCTCATGATCTCGATCTCGATCTCGAATGTTACGAAAGATAAGTGGCTGTTGTTGTGAATTTTGTTGTTGATGGTAGAGATTATTACTCGTCGAGTTTGTTGTTGTTGTTGACATTGGCGTGGACGTGGAGGAAGGCAGGTTCATGGGTAGCATCGGTCGAGTTGGCGAGGAGGAAGTTGGCGTATTATTATTACTGGAACAACTTGCACTGGAAAGTCGACGGCTGGAAGGAGACAGAATCCGCTCCTCTTCACCATCCACCACTTGGCTCCCCTTCAACTTTACCTTCACCATCGACTTTGACTTTGACTTTGACTTATTTCTATTATCAAAAAACTTTTTGTGTCCAGCCCGTCCACGCTTTTGACGAGTTTGACGAGATGAATTCACATTGTCATTGTCACAGTCATTTTCATCCTCATCATCATCCAAATCGTTCTCGTTTTCATTGTCATTGTCATTCTCGGTCTCATCTTCATCTTCGTTCTCATTGTCATTGTCATTCTCATTGTCGTCGGGGTCGGCGGTGGGAAGAGCTTTGTAATCTCGAGCTCGCTCAGGCGGTCTCCTCAGATGAATCACACTATTATTAATATTGCTATTTCCATGGACATTTGAATTTGAATTGGCATTTGCATTGGCGCTGGCATTTGAATTGGAATTGGAATTTGTATTTGTATTGTTGCGAATACCGGGATTGGAGTTGGAATTTGAATTGGAATGATTCCCAACATTTATATTCATGTTCATGTTTGAATGGCGATATGGAAGATGATTGGAATTTGGATGCAACTGGGAAATGTGATTGTTCGAGCTGAGACCAAGCAGGTTATTGCCCCCATTTTGTTGGCCGACATTGGCATTCATATTGATGTGATTCAGTTCAATCTTGTCCTGATGAGGCGGATGATGATTGTTGTGATTGAGGACGGCAGTGGTTGTCATTGTTGTTGTGCCGGATCTGGATCCGGACCGAGTTATCAAACGTCGATGCCTCCCCACCAAACAGAGGCAGGAGAAGAGAAGGCATGCAACGACGGTGAGGAGAGAGGCCGCCAAAGTCCCCGTGAACAAAAGACGTCCTAGCCCAATAAAAAAAATAAAGCAGAACAAGAAAAAACAACATTAATTTTTTTCACATTATTTATGACTTTGGTTTTACTTTGTGTGCCAGTGCAAAGGAACGTGCTTGGAAAAACATTTGTATTTGTGCTTAAGTTTGTATGTGTGTTTGTCTCTGTATTTTCATTGCATGAATTACATTTGTTCAGGAAATGGAAATAGAAATAGAATAAACAGAGTGACAGAGGCGCAGCTAGGAGGAACAGTTTCTAGTTTCTACATCCTACATTGAATTGAATTGAATTGAATAGAATAGAATGCTCTGAAATCTAGAATCTAGAGTTTGGAGCTTGGAGTTTGGAGTTTGGAATGGAGAAATAAATGACGAGGAGAGAAAGTGAGGAAGATCCGGGAACAAACAACTTCAATAACAACAAGACAGCGTCAACGACAAGGACGACGACAAGGAATAGGACAACAAGAAGCAAACGGAAAAGAGGACAGTGACAAGAAAATGAAAAGGAAGAGGAAGTTTTGGTCATATAAAGTAGACAAAGAGACAAAGAAGGAGAAGAAAAACGGGGAGGAGAAAAGCAAGAGAAAGCTCATTTCTTCTTCTCTATAGAAAGTACAGAAATTGTCCTTGTATAGAGAATAGAGAATAGAGAATAGAGAATGAAGAATGGAGAATGGGAAACGGGGAATGGTGAATGGGGAATGGCGAGTGAAGAGACGGTTCTCCACTTTTGGACCGAGACTGAGTGAACGCTTTCACCAATTTCAGCCGTTTCAGCCTGCACACAGACACAGTTTGAAAGCCATCAAATGCACTACATATAGGATACATGGACTTGGATAGAATTAGAGGCTCTTGAATCTAGAATCTAGAGTCTGGAATTGTAGAAAGAGCTGGTTTGGTTTGGCCTGATGAGCAACTTCAAAAAAACTAGAGCAGTAGTACTATTACGTATTACGCTACAAGTACCTACTATCTACTATCTACTATACGATATACGACTTGGCTCAGTGTGGTAACCATCCACTTTTCAACTCGTAAACCAAACCAACTTGAAACTCCAACTCGAAATTCCAGCCCAATGAATGCCAAAGAGAAATAAATGGCCACTTTCCCTTTTCCCCCTTTTCCTGGCTAATACAAGAGCTCTTATTTTTATTCTTTTTTCCATCCACTACTCCACAATACACAATACACACGCGGAGATATGTGCATATAGTATGCAGTATGCAGCATTGAGCATACTACTGCTTTTAGTACTAGCACAAAATACAGGATACAAAAACGAAAAACAAAAAGAAAAAGGAGAAAGAGAAAGTAAGTCATTCATCTTTCGCTGTCCCATGTAAAATGTACGTATGTTTTTCTATAGCAAATAGCAAATGTGCTCCAAATTTTTCATCTCTCTTCAAATTCTCCCATTTGTTTCATTTTTCACTCCTAAAAGTTGTACTCTGTACAGTGTGCAGTCACATTTTATTTCAGCTTATAAAAATAACGTAAAAATAATAACGGGGAAAAGAAGGGCCGTCGCCGTTGCCGTTCGCCGTCCTACACTGTAATTTGGAATTTGGAAAAAAGGAACAAATGTGCAATGTTGTGAGTCGTGGGTTGTATATGTAAGTTATAAGCGTGGGTGAGTGAAGCCATGGGAATGGAATTGAATTGAATTGAATATTGAAGATAGAACGTAGAACATAGTTGGCTTACCGGTCAGAGGCTCAGCCTTGTCTTGAAGTACAATGAGAGAGAAATTAGTAGCCACGGAGCCAGCTCGACTCTGTCCCAGACATTGGTAGACACCTGCATCTCTCAACTTGGTCCGGATTACTGTCAACACGGAGATTTTGAGTCCTAAGCTCTTATTTAGGAGACCAGTGGCACGAGCAGTTGTCCCACCTCTTCTTCCCCCACCCCCACTCCAATCTTCTACGTCTTCTTCCTCACCCTTCCAACTAAATGACTCACTTATTAGTAGACCCCCTCCACCCCCTCCACCTCCACTCCAACTACTTCCGTTGGTCAGCGTCACTCCTTTCCCACCAACATTCAGCCACGTCACCTGTTTGTGGGGTACATAAAAAGTACATAAAAAAATCATAGAGTATTATAAATTTCATCAGGAGGTTCATTCATGTAGAATAATAGACATTATACATTATGCGCATGTAATTTGTTCCCTGTACAATATAATTTGTACAGGGACCTTGGACCACGGACTCATGCATAAAATATAAATAATGAGCAAAAGGTTTCTGGTCAAATGAAATCAAATGAATCCGGATGAAAACATAATTTCGTAATTAGTTTTTCCCCTTACTCCAACCATTCCACCAACGCACCTTTTAATATATATAAATCACGTAATACAACCTACACATTTCAAAGTAGACGGTAGACATTGCACTCATGTAGCCAAGTAGCCAAATGTCAAGTAGGAGCGAACTGCAACTCAACTCTTTACTCTTTAATATTTAAGTAGAGATTTACGCAACAGAGCATTTCTCTTTATGTATACTTTATACATTCACTCTGTGCTGTGGTTTTGCGATTTGTTTCTTTTTACGTTGTAACCCTACAAAAATTAATAATTAATAATGAAAAACCACAATGATGCGGGTATTTATTGTGATTTTTTTATTTCCACTTTCCATTCTCTAGCTCACTGGAGGAAAAAGTACTTGTAAAAGAAATGCCTAGGTGGTCATTTTTAATTTTAACGATAATGACTGACCATGGTGACTGAAAAAATGCTGTAGAAATGCTCGGGTTAACATGATGAGTTTTGGACTTTGGACTTTGAACAAATTCAGAAAATAAAATGTGATAAATGATAAATGTGGATAATTGTGGTGATTTGGACATTTAGTGAATGGAATAAAAGTTAAAGTTTTGACAACAATCCCTCAACCTTTCTCCACAAACAGATATTTTCCATTAATGATGAATTAAAATTGAAGCTGGAATTGTCCACAGTGTCATTTACTCAAGGCTCAAGGCTCGAGGGATGTCAAAGTTTGAACAGGAGCAATATCATGTAATTTATATTCATTCTCTCTCATTTTAATCGAGTGTAGAGTGTAGAGTGTAGAGTATACATGAAATGTACAGTTTCAACGTGGGTGAAGTGGTGAAAGTTGACACAACTTTACGGATACGGATAATTTACCATATGTCAAAAGAGTGAAAGGAAAGGAAACTCGAGTCAGGTTTTCATCCAGATTGTAAACAAAGCAAATGTACAATTCACAATATACAATGTACAATGCACATGTGCACATCTCAACTCGCTACATAAATATTTCTGATGAATCTCTTGTCAGTTTTGGAGATATCAGTTGTTGTGAATCCAATTGGAATCCGAATCCGAATCTCAAGATTTGGTAACATTTATCATCAACTTGACTGACATGTCTCTCCCTTTCATAACTACAATCTATCACTGTACACTGTACATTGTAAACTTTAATGAAAATGTTTACTTTCCTCAAGTTTCTACAAGGCTTCTCACTTAAATTTTTTCAATTAAAAGAATTTCACTCCATAATACATTTATATCCAGAATCTAGATTCTAGATTCAAGATAATACACACAACTTTAGTAAATACTCACGACTGACTACTACTGACTACTGACTACAGAAAACAAGCTATTATATAAATGAAATGAAATATTCTGAAACTCACTTTAATTAAAATCTCCAATTTCCCATTCCCATTCCCACCTGACTCATTGTTTTCCACATTCCACATTCTAGATTCTAGATTCTAGATTCTAGGAATTATTTTTCTTCCCATTTCACTCCACACCTCTCGCGTCAGTAACAGGTAAACTTTTGATTATCATTCCTGATAAAATCAGTCATAGCTTTTACTTTATTCTTTTTACTTGATAATAGAGACTGGAGGCTAGAGAATGGAGAATGGAGAATGGAAAAGGGAGATGAACAAGTATTTAGTACATGATTGGCCGCATAAAACATAGCTAAACGTAGGGTGACGGGGAAAAAAATCCCAGTGTGTTTTCAATCTACGCCGAACCTGAACATTGAACACTGCACACCCACACAATCCACCATCTACAATCCAAAGTCTGCATGGAATATGAGTAATCACAAGAAAAGTGTGAATTGGTAAATTGGTGAATTGGGGTGAGGAGAAATGAGAGAAAGAGAGTTAATTAAAATGTTGAAAAGTTTTTGAGGGAAATAAAGTCTCACGCTTCCTCATCAACCTTTCCTTTTTCCTTTCACTCAGCATTCAACATGCAGGGCTGATCTTGGTTTTGATTAGGAAATCGCTCAACTCATATCACACACTCATCTTTACGCCCATCTTTCTCATCTTTCTCAGCTCCCAACTTGCTTTAACACTCAAAACTCAAAGCTCAAAACTACAACTTACTCGATTTTATCAACGCCAACACCAAAACCAAAACCAGCGCTTGAGCCTTGAGCCTTGAGCCTTGAACTTTTAAGAGCCCATCGTTCCACTTGTGATTTGAGACGAGAAACTTTAAAAAAATTTCCAAGTCAACACTGAAAAAAACGGCCATCTTATATATTCTGCCTTCTGTCTTATCTATCAACATTCAACATTCATGTGAACTTGTACTTTTAACTAGGTTATGCAAAAAATTGGATTCTATTTACATTCTACACATATTTTTGTCCTTAAACATGAAAACATGAAAAACTGGTAGAAATTTCAGACGTATCAAACAGCAACAACAGAGGAAAAGATAAACAATGAACAGTGAAGAGTGCCGTAACAAGGATCATAGATCATAGATCAGAAAAGGCTACTGACCTGAGGCCTAAGGCTTGATGCCTGAATAAAAAATTCATACGCCTCCATAATCTTTGTTTGCTTGTTTTTTTGCATTGTTTTCCGCTCCAAATATGTATTCTCCATGGAGTTTGGAATGTCGAGTATGGAACACGGAATATGGATAAAATAAAAGGAAAAGTTTTGTACTGAATATTGAATTTAGAAGAGTGACGAGAGGAAGATGAAGAAAATCAAATAGTTTTGATGTGTCTCTCTACATCTTGTTCAAACGTCGCAGACGACTTTCCCATTTCTTCCCAAAAGGTACGGAGAACCGAGTTCATATTAAGAATGAAGAATGAAGAATGGAAAAAGTCTGTATGCAAAGTAAAAGTCTATTGGTTGAATGTTGAATGTTGAATAAACTTGTGACGGTTGAGTAGAGAGTAGAAAAGTAGGAGAGAGAAATGTGGAGAGACAGAGTTAACTTGATTTATTTCCTCTACACGAACTCTGCAGTATCGAGCATCGAGCATCAAGTATTGAGTCTCTAGACTGTAGTCTCCAGTCTGGGAGTCATCCGCCTCTAAATCAATAACAAGTAAAAGTTTACATTTCGGTACAGAAACATGCATATAAAATATGCACAAGAACGAGACACAAGACACAAGAAACAAACATGCATAACTATTAGACATATTTACAAAACAGGTTGCATATTCCGTATCTATTCCCTACCAACTTCCAACATTTATTTTATATCTACTCCATTCTCTATTCTTCTACTGTCATCTACATTGTACATTGTACACTGTACACTGTACACTGTATGGTACATGTATGTTAATACAAATTGAGTTTAGGCATAAGGTTTCCAATCCCGATCCCAATTTCTCCTCCTCGTCTTTTTCTTGTGTTTTTTCTTCTTCATCATGGAGTATTATATATATTATTACTATCTGTATAATGTATGCTCAATACTCAATGCTCAAGAGTACTCAAAGGACGAGAAGGAGGACGAGGAATGAAGAAGAGACAAAAATTCAAGTTTATCCAGCAGAAAAAGAAAAGAAAGATCAAGTATTATTATGCATGGATATATCAGTGTACATTCATTGTACAGAATACATTAATTTTGACCCGTCTGCGCCCCAACAAGCAAGTTTATCAAATATTTATTTAAATGTTATTCCATTCCATCCATTTATTTATATATAAATACCAACCAACCAACCAACCAACCAACCGGATAAATATCCATTCATTCACCTACCAGTTTTCTAACCATCTATCGATTTCTTTTATTCTATTCTAGATTCTAGGTATTCTTCTCCATTACTCCATTATTCCATTACTCCATTCTCCTTTCTCCTTTTTTCACATTGTCCCTCTTCTCAACAGAACAAAGAACAAGGAACGGAAGAGAGAAAATGAAAAGGATATACACGCAATACAACATATAATATTATATAATACACCTTGTTCGGAATACACAACTTTTCAATAGGTCAACAGCAACACCAATTGGTGTTGCTGTCTTTAAAGAGCTTGTGTATTTTGTACAGTGTATAGTGTATACCGTGTACCATTTACTGCATGTATAATGTATATGAAATATACATATGGATAATGGAGAATCGAAAAATCCCCAATAGTAAAACAATTAATGGTGTAGGAAAAATATTGAACCTTACACGAAACAGGTAGAAAACACAACAGCTAAAATAACAGGATAAATAATATGTGGAATGTGGAATGGCATTCCTTTGCTATTATTACGATGAAATGGGCAAGAGGTTCGAGGTAAAATGTAGCAAATACTGTACATTGTACAATGTAGATTCCGTTTTGTATCGAGTGTCGAATTATCGAGTATGGCCTCAAATTATGAACATGATTATGGATTTTGTAATTTCTATTGTTAAAGGGAAACATGATACGTGCCAAATAACAAATACAAGTGTTTGTACAGTGTTTAGTCTACTATATAAATGAACAATGACAAACAAATAACAAACAATAATAATAATTATTATTATTATTATTGCTATTATGAATTGGATTGTGGACTGTGGACATGAACGAACTTGGAACTTGGAACTTGGAATTCGGACAGTAATACAAATTGTAAATATTTCATGTTTATAATTTGTAATACTTTTTTCCTATGAAAAATTGATCAAGGATTGAACAGTGAACAGTAGATGACCAACTCCACTACACTCTACACTCTACTTTTTATGATTGCGAATTATTTCCAAAAACCAAAAACTATTACATAATAAACTTTTAGACTATTTTCTATTTTCTATTTTCGATATACATAATTCAGATTTCAGTTATACTTTTAATATTGTCCAACTATCAAATGTCAACTGTGCATTGTACATTCTAAAACGGGTATTACGGGCTATTGGCGATTGGCCATTCCAATTTCATTCTAATCAAATGAATGGTAAATAAAATAAATAAAGAGGAATCAATTTCAGAAAATTTCCCATTTTCCCATTATTACAGTTGTTCCACAATCCACAACAGAAATATAAATGGATGAAATTATGCTACAGAAAATTGTACATGTCTTGATTCTAGATTCTAGGTTCTAGGTTCTAGATTATCCTTTAACAACTGTACTGTACAATCTGCACTGGATACTGGATGGCGATTGGTCACAAGTCACAAAGCAATTTCAATCATAATAATAATATTGTACACAAAATATCTGAATATCTACAGTATGGAGTATATAGTTCAAGTATTGAGAATTGAGAATTGACTACAAAATATGGAAAAACAAGGCAATTTTACCAAGGAAAACAAGGTAAACAAACTTGAGAATTTGGGGAATTTTTCAAATTAACGTAAGCAAATAAACGGTAAATGGTAAACGGTAAATTCATCCGTCTATCTACTATCTATTATCTAGATTCTGTGTATAAAAAATACACAACTATACATGTGCCACGAGTTTACGTATTACATATGACCAAGAATAAAAAGTCTGGTGGAAAGGTTCTTGGTGGTTTTTCCATCTAAATAAATTCATGTTTATTGTAACGAACCCAGAATATTAAATATTAAACATGATAATAAGCAAAATACATGGAGCAGTTTTTATCCGTTACTTTTCATGCGGTTACTTGTAGCTCTGACTGTGGTTCTGGATCTGGGTCTGGATCAATACATCACAAATGAATACGTAACCTTTGGAAAGCTTTCGTGCTCTTTTCTATTATACTTTCTCCTCTTGTACCTTGTATTTTGTATTTTGTATTTTGTTATATTATATTAAATTTTTTCCAACCAAACAAAAAGAATTAACCACGAACCTCAAGACTCAAGACTCAAGGCTCAATTCTAAAGACTAAAGACTAGAGACGAACAAGGAATGAAAAAAATGAAGAGAAAAGGAAAGGAAACTGCCTTGTGAATTGTGAATTGACGTAGATGATTCCTAAATTGTATGTCTATACATTTTTAATTAACACACAAGAGCAAGAGAGGAGAGGAGAGGAGAAGAGAAGAGAAAAAGCAACCAAATAGAACTAAGAAACGCAAGAAGGAGGAGAAGAAAGAAGAAACAAAACCAAGAAAAAATAAAAAACAAGGTAGAAAGAAAATTGTTTTCTGCCACGAGTATTATTATCATTAATATTAAACCTTGAGTACAGCCCAGAGAACAGAGACTCAAGACTCGAGACTTGAGAATGGAGAATGGAGAATGGAGTATCGAGTAGAGGGAAGGAAAGAGTCTCGGATTATAATCTTATTATAGATTCACTGCTTCGTTGCTTCGCTGCTCCCACATATTATTACCTATACCGATATCTGTTTTCTGTTTTCTATGCTCCTTGTTCCATGTTCTTCTACTCGACGCTCTCATGCACATGTTTCAAGAGTGAAAGGTTGGGAGAAAGTTGGAAAAGTTTTGTATTTCTCTAGTTTTTTTCTTTTAGTTTTCTTTCTAGTTTTTCCATATATTCCATATTTTCCGTTTTGACCTCGAGGGAGATTTAGATAGACGTTAAGAGTTGTGCGTTGTGAGCTTCTTTTCATTAGCAACCCAACAAACAACAAACCGAGACTAAATAAGAATCTTTATATGTTATCCTATGTTATATGCACTGGTCTACATTTTGTACAGCGTACAGTTTCACTGCACAAATAATTTTTTTATCCACAACACCCAAAATCCAACCAAACTATTGGTTTGATAATGAATATGACAAAATGAAGAAGAAGTGCACTGCAGTATGAAAATTGGCCTGGTTTGACTTTTCCTTATGATTTTTGAGTTTAGAGTTTTGAGTTTTGGCTTTTGACTTACCATAGTATCAGCTGTAGCATGAAGTCGACATATGAAGCTGGTGTTGTGTCCCTCTACAACTCGTCGAATCCTTTCTTCCTCACCCGAACCCGAAGTTTCCAGTTTGGGCAGACAGGCAAAATCCTGGAGTTGAAGTGTGTCCCAAGGCTTGCCTCCAAGTCTCGGCGGCTCTTGACATATGGGCGGGATCCCCTCAAACGGTACATTATTTATCATCATCCAGCTACGTAGAGGTTTTAGGGCACAAGAACAATTCCACTGATTCCCGTTCAACTTTAGACCGTGTAGACTCTGCAGCGAAAAAAATGACTCGGCCTGACAAACAAAAACCAAACCAAACATTAGACATTAAACATTACAGATCAGAACCAAGAACCAAGAACCAAGTCATTCATTTAATTCACAGCCTCAAACGACAAAAACAAACGTAGAGACAAACACATGGAAGAAAACATAAAAAAATACTTGTTCACGCGCAAATTGTCTCGAGTCTTGAGTCTAAATCTAGAATCTAGAAACTACATTCTTGTGTCTGGCGTCTGGAGTCTGGAGCCTCCAGCACTGAGCCGCATTTGAGCAAACATGTACTCCAAAACAAACAGTAGAAATATCCACAACGCGGGACAAAAAATACGGAGCAAGAATCAAGACAAAAATTAAACCTTGTTAATTTCTCCACACACTTTTTTCATATGCTTCTATGTACAACTATAATAAAAACAAGAGTCTCCAGTCTCAAGAATAAAAACCAATAAATAAACAGTCAACAAGGATTTTGTCATCCTCAACAAATGTACACCATTTGCCAGTTGCCGTTTGCCATTTGCCATTTGTATTGTCATCGCCTCAGGTCCGACACGTTTTTGACAGCACTTTCTCTCCCCCAAAAAAATGACAAATCTCACAAATCTCCCGAATCTCCAGACTCAAGACTCTAGACTCTAGATTCACGAAAGCTCAGGAAAAAGTCAAGTAAAACACCAATCTTTTTATTATTTACTCTTTTAATTTCCTTTACAACAAGCTAACAATCTCAAAATTGTTCATTCCCCATTTTCGCAATTGTAGTTAATTAGTCAAAAACCTTATCTTTTGATAAGTGACACGTCTTTTTAGGTAACAAAAACACCTTGGATATACAATATTCATCATATGACTTGCGTATTTTTGCCTCTTTAATGATTTATCCTGCGTCTGTTTAGTCTTTAGAAACAAAAGAAAGCCTAACAAAAACCGAGAATTTATCCAGTTGAGATTTCATTTCATTTCATCTCATCTCATCTCATCGAGAATGAGGAAGAAAAGTAAATAGTAAATAGTAAATAAATACGTGTTGAAGAGAATAAAGGGAATTGAGTTGACGACGCGAAACGATGGGATATTTTGCTCCTTTCGTCGTCACAATTGTCATTGTCATTGTCATTGTATCGTCCGTGTCCGTGTTACATATTATTCTGTATTCTATACTCTGCATTCTGCAGTGTGTCGCTTAGAGAAAAGGAGAAAGAGAGAAAAGGAGAATAAAGACAGAAAGTGTAAGCAAGAGAAGGGGGAAAACAAAACAAAGAGGCGGAAAATGGTATCATTTCCCCATGCGGAGAAAGTGCAAGTGAACGTTTGTAGTTTGTAGCTGTCTGTAGATTGTACAGTGTAGAATGTAGGATGTAGGATGTAGAATGTAGGGACGCGAAGAGACAATGAAGAGAAACGAGAGAAAGGAAACGACATGGAAATATTTAGAATGGTTTGAGTGGCCCTTGGGAGACATCTAGTAAATTGCCTCTATGCTCCGGTTACCAGATCCGAGTCCTAACCTTAGCCCCGGTCTCGGCTCCGGCTCCGGCTACAACTACGGCTTAGCAGCTATGTATATAGCACTACACAAAACATGTAATATCCCTACTCTATACTCTAGAATGCAGAATGTAGAATCCAGTAGAATCATCATCATCTATCTAACTCTAGATTGTGAGTCACATTTGCTCCGAATTCCCCACTTTATACATGATCTCTGTCTCATCCTTTTTCCTCTAGTTGATTTCACTCTTGCTGCTCGTTTTACTTGTGCTTTTGCTTCTGGTTCTGCTTCTGGTCCTGGTATTTTTGCGGCCAATCCATTCATCCATCTTTCCTCAGCCACTTTGCAAAATTATAAAACCGTCCCATTGATATCCATACGCAGTTTTGTTACTATGGCTCCATTCATTCCTTTATTCATGCAAATGCTTTCTTTTAACATTTCCAATATTTTTTCTGTGAATAGCACAAGACGAAAATGGATTTTTTCCATTTTCTTGACAATCCAATGTTTTTCTATTTTCAGATGAATCTTGTTTCAAATATGGATTTGGATTTGGATTTTGGACGTATTTTTCTTACAAACTCCTCCACAGTTCTAAATTCTGAGTACACTGGCGCTGGCATTGGCATTGGCGTTGGCGTTAGATTTGACGTTGATGTTTACTCCCACGTCCATTTTACGTTTATTGTTAGAGGTCGAAAGCATCAAGTATGAAATATAAAATATGACAGAGGAAAGACTCTAGATTCTAGATTCTAGACTCTAGATTCTGGAAACTGTATATTTTTTATCATATGACTTTGGCTTCCGTTTCCTCATTTTTACGGAAACCTTAGCAGGTTACCATTGATTTGGCAAATAGTGAGGTTTGCACGTTTATTTACTTTGGATCGAGTTTCGAGTTTCGAGTTTGGAGCTTGGAGTTTGGTTAAGATTTTGATGCGGCTGCTGCTCTTTTTCCGTGAATTTTGTTGTCATTGGCGTTCTCGTGTCCTTGTCCGTATCCTTCTCGTTTTATTTGTTCATTGTTCGTTGTTCATGTGTCATTCCTTGCAAGTCTATGTGTGTGCAGAGGAAAATTCAGCGGAATCTTCACAAAGGGAGATAAAGAAAATGAGTGGAGGAGAAAGCAAAGAAAGTGAGCATTGAGCATTGAGCGTTGAGCAGTGAGATATAGCTTAGATGAAGAAGAAGAAAACCAGCTCTGGTTTACAGTTAGACTTTTGGATTTGGATTTGGATTTCTATTTGGATTTGGATTCTTGGAACAAGTGAAACTAGAGATGAGAAAAAAGAGAAATGTGTACATGTATCTATATTTGTATATCACTCTGTGTCTGTGTGTAGAAAAGAGCTGAGCAAATAAAGGCCTGAAGAAAAACCGAAACCAAAAGTTGAAGTTAAAGTTTAACTTGTCCTAGTCTCCAAGTCTCCAAGTCTTCTAGTCTCCTAGTCGTGTAGTGTAATAGCAATAGTTTTGTAGGAGAAATGGCTGAAATGGCTGCTATATGAGACAACCGTGGAGAAAATAGAGTAGAAAATGGAGAAGAGACCGAAGCCAAAGCAGAATTCAAAGCTGAGTCAGAGTCAGAGTCAACGGCGACAATTAAATGTTCCCATTCTCACTTTCCTCATGTTTACACAGAAACGGGAAAATCTCTCCTTCACTTTCTTTACTTAACTTTATTTCTATTTTGGATGTGAAAATTCTAACAGTCTAACGCTCTAACGCTCTTACGCTCTAACATTCTAACATTCTAACTCCAACTTGACTAAAACTACTGTACAAAGTACAAAGTAGGATGCGATGTACGACTTGGATTTGGATTTAGACACTAGACACTAGACACTAGACACACCAATACAATGAGACAAACATAAGAGAAGAGTCACAGGCCACAGCGTATAAAATATAGAGCACAGTCTACAATGTACAATGTTCAACGTACAACGTACAAAGTACAAAGTGCAGAGGAGAAACATGATGAAAAAAGGGAGAAAGTAACCGGGTGAAACTTTCATATAAATCTGTCACAACAGATTAGACAACTCAATCAATGCCAACCGAGGGAAAAGTTGTATATTTTGAAATAGGCTTAAAGCATGTCAGGAGATAAGAGAATAATAATAATAAGAGAAACTAGAAACTACGCAAGAAACCAGAGAAGAGACGCATGTTGAATAGAAGATAGACGATATAGGATAAAAAGAGGGACAAGAAAGAATATCCCGCGTAAAAAGGAATAGAGTCATTCGCACATGGTCCGTATATATACTCCGTCTCCATATAAAATATACATCCAACATCCAAAGTAGATCCAGAGTAGAGCTACGACCGACTTAAGTCAAACTCAAACCCAAACTTTAACTCCAATTCCGGCATGTTTGAAAACTATCTGTGTTCTGTCCCTTTTTCTCCCAAATTCCAAACTCGGAATATCTTGGTCCTTTATCATCGCATCATCTGCCACATCTGATCTCAACTCAACTCAACTCAACTCGTGAACATTTCAAAGTCATCCTCGTCCTCACTTTTCTCATGTCTCATCCCACAGAAATAAATTCAAACATGGAAAAAATGTCAACTTTCCACCTTTTACAATCTACATTTTTTTCATGAATGATAAGTCATATCATACATGGAAAAAACACGTGGCACCAATTTTAAATCTACGCATAAATTCAAAATTCAAAATCCAAAATCCAAATGTAATTTTGTACCATTTTGTAGCTTTGAACGACAAGTTTAAATAAGCTTTTGCTAAATGCTAAAACACAAAACAGGATAAAAAAAGACTTGGAGACAAAATTGTAGCAATAATATTTTTTTTGCATAGCTTTCAATTTTCAATGGTTGAATATAAAACATTGAGTAAAAATTTGAATCATATTATCAATGATTTTATTATTCCTAGTTTTCAGTTTGACTCTTTGACTCACCTGAACAGTGATGAGTCGATTATTGTCCAGACGGAGCCACTCGAGAGCGGGAAGATCACGGAAAGCCCAAGTTTCAATAGTTCCAATTTGACAGTCTGTAAGTTCTAGTCGGACCAGTCTGCGGAGTGGGACGAAAGCATCATTTGAAATCCTCGAGATGGGATTTGAATTGAGTTTCAGTTCTCTCAGCTCCGGGATTTCGGGGAAAGTATGCGACGGAATAAATTCTAGACGATTTCTACTCAACTCGAGCTCCACCAAATTGGCCAACTTGGCAAAGACGAGACGATCCAAAGAGACCAGTTCACAGCCAGGTAAAAATATCTTTTGTAAATTTAATAAATTCAACGAGAGAAACACATTCGCGGGCAACGTCCTTATTGCATTACCCGACATATTCAGCACCTATCAAAATGTTGTAAAACAAAAAGACAAAGAAAATCCACACTTTTTATTTTTCTTATTATTTTATATTTCTTGCTTTTATTTTAATAAAACATTTTATATTTTCATGTATGAGCTTTATCATATTTTTTGCTACACTGGCATATTTATTTGTACCAGATTTTCCAGATTTTCCAGATTTTCTAGATTTTTCTCAATTTTTTATTACATGCTCTTGTTTTTATTGCGAGGATTTTCATCCAAGAAAAAATAATAAAATGTGAATCAACTTTGAACACTGAGCATTGAGCAATGAAAAATCAAGCATCAAGAATAGATAAGAAAATTCATGTTCTGCTCTAAAAAAATGAGGATGGAACATGAACAAAATGATGGGAAATTACGTACCTGTGTCCCTGGATCAAGTCCTTGAGGGATTTTGTTGAGGCTGGCACGAAAACAAGAGACACTTTCCTTGCCCATTTTCCACAGACATTGACAGGTCGCAGGACATTCTTGGGACACTTGAGTAAACATGAGGAGGAGGAAGAAGAGGAGCCAACATCCATATTGATCCCCACCACCCACACCACCCGTACCACCCGCACATGGAAGGTTCAAGTTCAGCAGGAAGCGGAAGGAACAATTTGAACTTGAATAACCACTATTATTATTACTATTAAAATTAGCACCACACTTTAAATAATCTCTAGTTCTCCCAGGAATTTTCCGCCTCCCACCTCCTCCTCCAGTTGCACATTTCCCAAAAAAGGGAACACTTCCACTTCCAAGTAACTTTACCATGATGATCCTCCTCCTAACGATCGAGCACTAATCTTGCCAAAGTTGCACTTGTAATCTTTGAATGATTTCAGTGAATACAAAAGATGCCGCTTTAAATGGAACTCCATTTCTCGTCTTGTCTTTACTGATATTTTGCTATAGTTTTCACATCACAATTCAAAATGTTCCCATTTTTTGTGTCATGTTTTTCCGGCTCATTTTCTATTTCTAATTTTGTATTACATGGTTGAAAATTCACATAGACATTTGAAACATTTTCATCCTTTTTTACCTCCACAAATTCATAACTCTTGAGCTCTTGAGCTGGTGATTTTTTTGGTTGTTTTAATTACCCTGGATTCAGGATTCACAAGTTGATTGATTTTTACTTGATCATATCCGAAGCACCTTTGTTTTTTCTTGATGTACTGCCAAGATTTCCTGTAAAACAGAGAGAACAAAAGGTAAAAGTTAATTTTATCATACATCATACACAATGCACAATTCATGATAGACAAAAAGATGGAGTGGAATTGGAATTGAGCTGTAGTTTTTTATCGAGTATGGAGGATGGAGGATGAAAGAAAGTCAGGAAAGAGAAACATTGTAGATTGTAGATGAATGGATAGATAGAGAGTAGAGAGATGGATGATAGTGCATGATAATTAGCTACGTATTACGAAGGATGACTCATATTCATCCTCCTTTCAGTAAAAGAGGAGAGAAGAAAAAGCACATGGAGTTTGGACTTTGGAGTTTGGATGATTATGGCTACTTTTACTTTTCCTTTCCTTTGCCATTGCCCTAGTCATTGCATTGCTTTTCCTTGTAGTCTTGTAGCCTTGTAGATCTGCTACTTTTGTCTGAAGTGATGGATGTCGTTTTGAAAAGGAGGCAGAAAAAGAGAAGAGAGTTAAGTTGAGTTGAGTTGAGCTGAGCTGAGCTGAGTGGAAGGCGAAAGAGATGAATGAGTCTGAGAGGAAGATAAGATAAACAGTCCGTGTTAATTTCATGATTTTGAGACTACACTCTAGAATCTACACTCAGTCCTCCATTCAGCAAGATCAAAGGAAGACATCTATTTCAGCCTCCAAAAGCTAGATATCTAGATTCTAGATATTAGATATATCCTCAATCCTCAATGTAGAGATGCATAGTAGTATAGTGCAGATGCTCATATTATAATGTGTGTAGAGTGTAGAAGTGTGCTGGGTGCTCAACTACCATCTAGATTACTCTCTGTCTCTTTCTGTACAAAAAGCTTTCACTTTTGAGTCAACTCTAATCAAAACGCCATGTAAAAGTTGTACCATCTCCAATTTAGATGCTTTGTACACAGTGAGAAAAGAAGATTCTTTTAACTCCATGATCACATAAACTCTTACGTGATATCACACCAAAAAACCGATTTTGTATGTGATTTGGAATTAAGCCGCACGTAGAAAGGCCCCCACTCCAGATACTATTAAAAATTGTCTCAAATGACCCCAATGCAGTGTTGCCAAATTGAAATGTGCATTCAAAATCACATACAATCACTACTCATTTGATGTGACACACTGTAAAACAGTTGAAATTATATGTGATATCATGCAAAACGTATGGTATTTGTTTACTGTTGGGGCCTTTCTACGGTATTGGACTAAACTTTTCTGACTGTGTACTAACTTATACATTGTGAGTATGAGGTAGCAGTATAGCATGAGCATGGTGTTTGGAGTTTGGAGTATGGATTATGTTCATGTACATGCTGTAATCGTAGGACGTAGGATATATATTGTACAACTTTGAGAGAAGAAAGTCGGAACGGAAACATTAACATTATGAACATGAAGGGGAGTCGGATACAAGAGGCAAGAGGCAGGATGAGATTTTCGGGTTGGTCATATCAAACCGAATTCTAACAAATTGCCTTGGTAATGGATTAATCTCCGATTGGATCCGTTTTTTAACCAAATCATTTGTCATCCCGATTCTTGGAAAAATTCAGCTCTCGCCAACTTTTATTTTCACATTTCCTATTTCCTAGTCCTGTTGTAAACACAAACACACGCACATTTCCGCTCCGCTACAACATTACAGTATTACAGCATTTTACAGCTGTAAATGAGGAAAGAATAAATATAAAAGAATATACATAATTGCTACACACAATTTTGTTCTTGCGTTTATAATTTCATAATTTGTTTCATACTAATTTCTTGTTTCCCAACTGAAACTAGAAACGCCAACGGAAATGGAAAAAAAAAGAAACAGTAACATTATGACAATGATAATGTTACACGCAATACAAATACAAATACAAATACGCATAATGCATCATGTAAATGGTAAATGGTGAATGGTGAATGGCAAAACTGAAATTATACATGAAACTATACATGTTATCCATTGAGAATTGGAAATTTTTGCGCTGCATGTGCATCCATACAAAATGAATGCAAAGTATACACAACTAAAAGAAACACGGACAGTGCCAAAGTTTCTACCATGACAAACTCACGTTCATGAGAATAAGAAGAACCATTCATAATTGATGTCCTGTGTGTGCGTATAGTTTATAGTTGATATATATAGCATAAAAACACATGATAAATGTACCATAATACATTATCTTATATTTTTAGAGACAGATATACGTATATTGTATATCTATAATAATGCTTTATATATAGTTAATAATATTTGTTTATGGGTGGGTATTTCATCTTTGCATGCAATGCTAGTAATAATAATAAAATAATAATAATAATATGACGTGATGACTAGGACGATGATGATGATGATGTTTGCTTTGGCCAGCAGTAGCTTTTGAAATGAAATGAAATACCTATTTCTATATCTACTTCTACTTCTGTGTCTGGACTATTTGTTTGTTTGTGTATGAAAGAGGAAAGACAGAACAGAGAGGAGAATAAAACGGTGAAGAAAAATAGCATGACAATAAACGGACTAGGGACGGAATCTAAACATGTATAATGTATAATATAAATATATATATATATATATATAGAAGTAGATATATATAGAAAACCCTTTCTTTAGAATTTCAAAAAGCATTGCAAAGAATGAGGAATTGAATTGATTCAAATGGGATGGCCTGTTGTGTTGTGTTTGCCTGTGAAAATTGTGAATGGCAAAAAGAAAAAGAAGTAGTAAAGAGGAGTGTAGATAGATACAAAGAAAGAGAGAAAGAGACAGAGAGAGAGTCCGTTATGCACAATCGAAGAAGTCAGAAACATATGACGGAAAGAACGTAGCCGGACCTCTTATAATATAAACGACATTCGAGCACGACATTCCCCTTTTGTTATGGACCAATTTTTCTTCCTCTTGAATAATTAATTTGTCCTACAACCTGCAACTCCTACAATATTGTTGCTCGTAGAATACACCTAGGAATACACTCCTTTCTCTTCTATTTCCACTCTTAACATTTCATTCTCATTTCCCATTTCCTTATGGACATAATATAGATTTGCTAAAAAAAACCATATCAATACAATATGTACTTGTATGCATTTGTCAAAACTCACGTGCCTGTCTACTGTCTGCTGTCTATAGTCTGTAGTCTGTACACTTACACTTACACCGACATCGACATCAACAACAACAATTCTACAATTCTACACCGATTTTCAAACTATTCTTTCCGTTTCTATCTGTCTGTGTAAACTGTATACTGTATACATATAAATGTATTATATTCACCCTCGAAGCACAAAACATTCAATATGTATACCTTTTTGCTTGCATCCGTGATCCATGCATTATAAATGCTAAATGTCTGGGCTCAAGCCTTTACCTCTATTTCCCCTGTATTCCCATAGGAACTGATACAAGATACAATTCTCTGTATGTTGTATCCTGTAACTATAGTTCAAGTTAGTAGTTAGTACATACTATAATAATATTATATCAGTTAGAATGGAAACTCAAGTGGTTAAATCGAATGTCCAATGATTGTTTTACGTTTCGTTATTTATATTCCACTCATTCCTCCTTATTCTTGTGACTCTCTTTACTCTTCAGTCTTGGGAATATTGATAACGTTGCACTTTTGCTTAGGTTCGAAGGATGAATGTATAATGTATAGATCTATAATAAATATATTGTAACAAACAATCAGCACCGTCATTCTCCATTTGAATTTAACTAATTCTAATTCCTGTCGTTCCGTTCAGTTAAAAAACGTAGTATATATAAGATATATGTCAGACTCCGAATGAACTTTCTGCATAATTCCAATTATCACGTTCAATGTTTTTCATTATTAAAATATGGAAGAGG